>WSYH01010077.1:0-7500 GCA_036426205.1 Ascaphus truei | reverse complement strand
AGGTCCTGGCTTTGCATTGCTCTGTAGCAGTAAGACTGTGGATGGCTGGTGTTTAGGTGAGCCCAGAATGTCAGTGCTCTCTTCTGTACCGTGAGCAGTAGAGGAAAGCGGCCCAGCTCAGCCCGGCATGCATTGTTTGATGTACTCCTGTGTACTTGGAGAAGGTGTTTGCAGAATTCCAGATGCAGTATTTCTGTTGGGCTGGTATCGCATTTTGTGGAGTCTGGGTATGTTACAGGGCCCCACACCTCGCTGCCATACAGAAGGATGGGTGTGATGATGCTATTGAATATTTTCACCCAGATTCTTATTGGTGGTTTGAGATGGTACATCTGTTTCCTTATTGCGTAGAATGCTCTGCGGGCCTTCTCCTTCAGTGTATTTATGGCCAGGTTGAATTTCCCTGATGAGCTGATTGTTAGACCAAGGTATGTGTAGCTCGTTGTCTGTTCCAGTGCATTATCGTCCAGTGTGAATTGAGATATGGTTGGATGTTTTTTAGATTTTTTCTGGAATACCATTATTCTGTTTTTTTCTAGGTTCACAGAGAGTGCCCAGGTCTGGCTGAATTTTTCTGGTATTGCCAGTTTCTGTTGGAGGCCTTGTTCTGTTGGAGACAGCAGGAGCAGGTCGTCTGCGTATAGTATAGACTTAGGGCCTCATGCAGTAAGCAGCGAAAAAATGCATTCGCCAGTTTAGCAATTAGCCATGTTTTTGGCGAGTTAAACTGTCTGTATGCTGTAAGGGGCGAATCCCTGGCGAATGAATTAGCCACCACCATTTGATGAAATGGAGTGTAACCGGTGGCGAGATGGCTGCCTGGCGAGAAACTGCCGAGAAGCCGTCCCCTGCCGGATTGTGTTTGCAGCAGAGAGAGATCCGCTGCTCTCTCGGCGCAAACATCAGCACAAAAAAAATTATTTTTAAAACAACTTTTATTCATAGTGTACATGTGCAGGGGGTCTCCGGAGCTGAACCGCATTGGTTTCAGGTCGGGGGACCCCCTACTCCCCGAGATACAGCCCCCTTTATGAGGTGCCGGTATCCCTCTGCATTTAAAGGTCCCGATCACGTGACCGTGGCATGTAAACAAAGCAGAGGGATACCGGCACCCCCTAAAGGGGCCTGTATCTCGGGGAGCAGGGGGTCCCCGGACCTAAAACCACAGCGGTTCAGCTACGGGGACCCTCTGCACATCTACACTATGAATAAAACACACATATCAATAAAGACTCGTTCCTTACCTTACAGGGTATCTGCTACGGTAGCGAAGCAGCATGAATATTTATTTAATAATACTGTACAGTGAGCAGGGGGTCCCCCGAGCTGAACCGCATCACTTTGTGGACCTGGGACCCCCTGCTTCCCGAGTTACAGGCCCCGGTATGTGTGATCGGATGGGGAGTGTCGCCGCCATGTTTATAGCGTCCCATACGCTACGTGCCCGCAACAAACATGGCGTCCACACTGTAACCGATGCCCCAAACCGGGGCCTGTAACTCGGGAAGCAGGGGGTCTCTGAGCCACAAATAAATGCGGTTCAGCTCAGGGGGCCCCCTGCTCCCGCACAATATTATTAAAATACATTAATGCTGCTTCATTACCATAGCGGCTATCCGCTATGGTAATGAAGGTGTTAACGCATAATAGCATGTTTATTGGGGACAAATGCCCCCAATAAACATAGCAGCAATACACAACATACAATACAGTAATGGGCAACATTACTATTATCCACAAATGGATAATAGTGCAGTTGTCCATTTAAAATACATACACAACAATAAAGACATTAAATACATATAGCACTCACCCATGTGCGGCTGCCACGATGAAGGCCATCCTCATCTTCATCCTGCCCATGTCCCATCCGCTTCTGCAAAACAGACACAAGAATTAAAACATCCAATGTAATGTCCCCTAACCCCTTAATCACCATAGCGGTTATTAACCGCTACAGTCATTAAGGGGTTAACCCACCATCACCCACATACCCTCCCCCACTAAACCCCCCAACCCTGAGGCCTAACCACCCTCACCCACTACACACAGGGGAGTCCTACCAAATACCCTTGGGCCCAATACCCCCTCCCCCAGCACATACAGTACAATAATGTGCCAAATAAATATTATCCACATAGGGATAATACATTATTTGGCCATTATTAAACACATTAAATACCGTAATAAAATAAAGAAAATTCTACTAACCTCATCAATAAGAAGGCTCCGTCGCCAGCATCATCCTTGGGGTCCGTTGCCAAAATAATAAATAGCCAATACATCTCAATGACATTAACATACCAATGAACCCCTTAATCACCTTATCGGGTACTAACCTCAAAGGTAATTAAGGGGTGAAGCCATCCTGCAATGGCAACACCACTTATGCATAACATCCTCAATGAATTAAAAACCAATTTCCTAACCAAATCTCATTTAATCATTCAATCTGAAGGCTCAAATGCCACTTAAAACATTGCATTTACAGTGTATACATGCAGCATAACATGTAAACTACATGTACACGCTGCAAATCAATGTTAACAATACAGTAATCCAACTCAAATAGCCTGACATCACAAGAAGTATATTATGTAAGCAAATAAAGTCACCATCAATGAATTAACACACATGAATTACATCCCTAAACAATTAAAATACCATCCATACCAATTACACAATTAACTATAGCTATCGTAACAGAGAACAACTTCAAAACATAGAAAAAAGGACACCAACAATTACAATATACTAAAGCAAGCCTCTCCATAACCTACTGTACAGCATAGAAGCCCAAAACTTACATCTCTCTAATAATAAAATACATTTAACACACATCTATGCATAGCAGCATAGCCACAATCATTTACAATACAGAAAATCAAGCTTTAACAACACTATAATTTCTTACCCTGTATGTATATATCCCTCTAGACATACATACATACATACAGTAGCAAGAAATGATATGCATAAAAAAAAATGAACACATGAAAAAGCAAAAAAAAAACACAGTTACATTAAATACATTTCTTTATTTAACTTACCATTACTTGCCCCCACCGACTCCCGTTGATCAGCTTACTCACGAACCAATCCACGAACAGGAACCCATAAAATAAAAAACCATAAAATAATAAACATTAAAATAATAGAACACAACAATCCAGGGGTCTTCTAGTTGTAATCCATCTTCATCTGTATTCTTCTACCTTCTTCCGGGGTCTTCTTGCCGTCCGGTGCCACGCCCTGGTCTTCTTTCTTCAGAGGAGGTCCTTCCTCCTCGGCGTCTGGCTTCAAAATGAGACGACATAGGCTTTTAAAGGCCTATGATGTCACATTTTCGTCATATGGTTCCCACGGCCCTGATTGGGCCGTGAAAACCATGTGTTTTGGCCGATGTAAAAAAAACTGATGACGTCACTTAAAGGCAAAGAAAGCACAGCCAATCAGACACATGGCCGCCCTCACATGGTACGGCAGCCAATCAGAGCGTGGGAAGTCTATCCCTACTCTGATTGGTTCAAGTACCATGTGAAAGAGGCTTGGGGAAGAACGGATATGACGTCATTGAAAGCCTGTCACAGGAGTGCTGAGCCCCTCACATAGGGATTATATCCCAGACTTACCACTAATGCAAGAAGCCTGACAGATAAAATGGGGGAGATTGAATTAATATCTGCAAGGGAGCAGTATGATATCATAGGCATTACTGAAACAAGGTGGGATGAAACTCATGACTGGACAGTTAATTTAGAGGGTTATTCTCTTTTTCGGAAGGATCGAACAAATAGAAGGGGAGGTGGAGTATGTTTATATGTTAAACCGGATCTAAAACCTATTATAAGGGATGATGTCTATGAAGGGAATGATGAAAATGTAGAGACTTTGTGGATAGAAATTAGCAGTGGAGGTAAAAGTATAAAGAAAATGTTTGTGGGAATATGCTATAAACCACCAAATATCTGTGAGATTGAGGAAGCTAAAATACTTTTGCAAATGGAGAAGGCATCAAAACTGGGTCATGTTTGCATAATGGGGGGTTTTAATTATCCAGACATAGACTGGGGCAATGAGATTAGCGTTACAACAAAAGGGAACAGGTTTTTGGGGGTGCTTAAAGACAATTATATGACCCAAATTATTGAGGAACCAACCAGGAGAGGGGCAGTTCTGGATTTGGTCATATCAAACAATGTAGAAGTAATAACAAATATTCAAGTCCTGGAACATATGGGTAACAGTGATCATAACATGGTCTCATTTGAAATAAATTATCAAAAAACAGATTGCTTGGGTTCAACAAAGACCTTCAACTTTGAAAAGGCAGATTTTTATAAACTGAGGTCTAATCTAGTAGTAATACAATGGGATGATGTTTTTGCAGGGAAAAATGTAGAAGATAAATGGGCAGTCTTTAAAACATTGTTAGATAAGCACACTTATCAGTGTATACCCTTGGGTAATAAGTATAAAAGAAATAAGTCAAAACCAATGTGGCTAAATAAACAGGTAGGGGAGGAAATGGACAAGAAGAGGAGGGCATTTAGATTCTTTAAGTCAGAAGGGACAGAGACATTGTATCAGAATTATAAGGAATGTAACAAAAATGGCAAAAGGGCAATCAAATTAGCAAAAATGGATAATGAAAAAAGGATTGCAATAGAAAGTAAGGTCAACCCTAAAAAAATCTTTAAGTACTTTAATAACAAAAAAATGAGAAAAGAAAATATAGGACACTTTCAGTGTGAGATGGGTAGGCAGATTATTGGAGATAAGGAAAAAGCTGAGGTATTAAATAAATTCTTTGCCTCTGTGTTTACCAGGGAAGAATCAAATTCAATAGAAGTGCCGCAGGAGGAAGCCACAATCTCCATATTAATGAACAATTGGTTAACTGAGGAAGAAGTTCATAAGCGACTTGAAAAAATTAAAGTTAATAAGGCTCCTGGCCCCGATGGCATACATCCAAGAGTTCTCAAGGAGTTAAGCTCAGTAATAGCAAAACCATTATATTTAATATTCAAGGACTACATTTCCACAGGCTCAGTACCACAAGATTGGCGTAAAGCAGATGTGGTGCCTATATTTAAAAAGGGAGCTAGATCACAACCGGGAAATTACAGACCTGTAAGCCTGACTTCAATAGTGAGGAAACTACTTGAAGGTTTAATACGGGATAATATTCAGGAATACCTAATGGAAAACAAAATTATTAGTAACAGTCAGCATGGATTTATGAAGGATAGATCTTGCCAAACTAACCTTATTTGTTTCTTTGAGGAGGTAAGTAGGAATCTAGACTAGGGTAAGGCTGTTGATGTGGTCTACTTAGATTTTGCAAAGGCTTTTGATATGGTTTCACACAAGAGGTTGGTGTACAAAATAAAGAAAGTTGGACTCAGTAATAATATATGCACCTGGATTGAAAACTGGTTAAAGGACAGACAACAGAGGGTTGTCATAAATGGAACTTTTTCAGGTTGGGCTAAAGTCGTGAGTGGAGTACCTCAGGGATCGGTACTGGGACCCCCGCTTTTTAACTTGTTTATTAATGACCTTGAGGTTGGGATCGAGAGCAAAGTCTCCATCTTTGCTGATGATACTAAATTGTGTAAGGCAGGGTTTCCCAAACTTTTTTTTCCGTGGCCCGGTTATTTTTATACTTCTACTTCGGGACCCACTAAAATTTTTATATCCTATACTGGCCTATAGGTAAAATAAAACAGATAAGAATGTCCATACAGAGAGACTGGGGGGGGGGGGGCAGAGAGAGACCAGGGAGGGGGACAGAGAGAGACCAGGGAGGGGGACTGTAAGGTTAAAACTGTCTTATGCCAAGCTCTGGAATGGGGGGGCTGCTGCTGCACTTACCCTGTAGTCGGAAACACAATGGAGCAGGAGCAGGCAGGTTCTCTTCTTCTTCAAGGCTTGCTGGAGTGAAGCTAGGGTTCCACAGCTTGTGCATGCTCTGGGCTTCCATACCCACCTCCCTCCCCCCTGACCTGGTGCCTTGAAGATGCAGGAAGTGTTAGAGGCAGAGCTACTGCTGATTGCTTCTCTGCATGGGGTCCTGCACAAGTGCACAGCTAAGCAGCAGCAGATTTTTAGTTTTGTTTTTTCACGGAGCCTAGCAGAAGTGCGACCGCTCTGCCCTGTGTCCTAGCCATGCCCCCCGACAAGAGTTTTTTTTAGGCGACCCGGCATTTTGCTTTCGTGGCCCGGTGCCGGGTCGCGACCCACCATTAGGGAAACGCTGCTGTAAACAATATGTATATTTAATTTTATGTGAATGTGTACCATTCAATGTGTGTTATTAAAATTAATAATGGCTTGTTCTTGTATAGCGCTGCTAGTTTTACACAACACTTTACAGAGACATTTTGCAGGCACAGGACCCTGCAGAACTTAGGTGTGTATGTATGTGTTTGTTTGATATAGATATATATACACACGCACGCATATGCACGTGCACACATACACGTGCACACGCACACATATACATACGCACACATACATGCGCACACGCACACATACATGCGCACACGCACACATACATGCACACAAACATGCGCACACGCACGCATAAACATGCGCACACATAAACATGCACACATATACATGTGCACACACACACATACATGCGCATATACACGCACAAACATGCACACACGCACACATAAACATGCACACATATACATGCACACACGTATACATGCGCACATGCACACATACACACACAAGATGCGCACACGCGCACATACATGCGCACATATACACGCACACAAACATGCGCACACACACACATAAACATGCACACATATACATGCACACACGTATACATGCGCACATGCACACATATACACACAAACATGCGCACACGCGCACATACATGCGCACATATACACGCACACAAACATGCGCACACGCACGCATAAATATGCGCACACGCACACATAAACATGCGCACATGCACACATATACATGTGCACACACACACAGACATGCGCACATATACACGCACAAACATGCACACACGCACACATATACACACACACAAACATGCACACACACACATACATGCGCACACGCACACATATACATGCACACACGCACACAGATACACACACACAAACATGCGCACACGCACATACATGCGCACACGCACACATACATGCGAACATATACACGCACACAAACATGCGCACACAAACATGCGCACACGCACACATAAACATGCACACACGCACATATACATGCGCACACATACATGCGCAAACGCACACATACATGCACACATATACACACACAAACATGCGTACACGCACATACATGCGCACACGCACACATACATGCGCACATATACACGCACACAAACATGCGCACACACACACATAAACATGCACACATATACATGCACACACGTATACATGCGCACATGCACACATATACACACAAACATGCGCACACGCGCACATACATGCGCACATATACACG
>WSYH01010076.1:4306-24101 GCA_036426205.1 Ascaphus truei | reverse complement strand
AACCTGAAAGAGTAGTACACATTGCTGACGGAATAAATATACGTACTTTCCTATCCCTTTAACCATATTAGCAACATTTTAACATAACTCTAACACATACCTGTTTTGTTATCATGCAACATTTAAAAGCGGGTCCACCACGTATGACGTGGGACCCTTGTCATGGCCCAAGGCGTCCTTAAAAAGGATTACGGATGTAAGTCCCGCCCCCAAGCGACGTGCGCGCCTCAAAGCCTATTGGCTGTCATGTTTTGTTATAGTAACGGTAACTGCAGTGTGTCATGTGTGCGGCTCAGTGTTTGTAGGCGTCAACTGGGCGTTAGCCGAATGTTAATTGAGTGGGAGGAGTGTTAGCGTGCGTTTCACGCTGGTTTAACATGACGTCACACGTATTGCATTTGCGCATTGTGTTATCGGCCGTCCTTTCTGTCCAAACACGTCTGTTTCAAAAGAATACAGATGTACTCGTTTAGAACGAATGTAGTTTCGTATTCATTGTATTTGAAATAAAGATTTTATGTTTAATGGTATTTTCAAGATGTATTGAACGCACAACGTACGCTTTGTTTTGCGCATGCGCTAACAGTTAGTGCAGCCAAGCGTGAAGTGCGTGCGCACACTAAGATGTGCGCGCACATTTTTCAGTATACAGGCAACGTTCACATCATATACATAGTTATGCCTGCTACAAATTTAAAGAAACATTACATACTGATGTACACTTGTACTTCTAACATATAAGTGAGTGACGTGTGTATGTACACAATCATATAGAGCTGTGTAATGCGTTGTCACGGATACATATATAGTAAGGTGCCATATTTGACCATCATGTGTTTGCTGTATTTCAGAGATGTCGGGGAAGATACAATCGGATCAATGTATGATTTCAGAAGAGTCTACCTTTATATGAGATGATTGTGAGGAGGAGCCACCGACTACTATACTACATATGGAACTAATTTTATATTGCTTGCAGCGCTTATTAACAAACAATTAAAAATGTGATACCCTTATGCCTATATTGCATAAGCACTTAATTAACATAATGATGTTGCAAAATAGTGCCTCATGAATTTTTATTGAGTGTTCTTTAATGACTACTATCATTTTATGGCATGGTGTGTTTTATATATAACAACTATTCCCACTCTGCTAACACATTTGTGAATTCTATTGTGTAATGGAACGTATGACTGTCGAAACTATGTAACAATAATAATAATAATTATAATATGAGCATGTTCATGTATAGCGCTGCTAGTTGTACACAGCGCTTTACAGACACATTTTTCAGGCTGAGGTCCCTGGCCCGTGGAACTTACAATTTATTTTTTGCCGCCTGAGGCACAGGGAGATAAAGTGACTTGCCCAAGGTCACAAGGAGCCGACACCGGGAATTGAACCAGACTCCCCTGCTTCAAATTCTCAGTGCCAGTGTGTGTCTTTACTCACTGAGCCACTCCTTCTCCCAATGTAAAGGACACTTACAACCAACTAGCCATTTATTGTTAAAAATCTCTTGTTACATGGGTATGTTGATAAAATGGTTTGGGACAGTAGCAAATAATGTTATTGGCCAGATGTTGTGGTCCCCTACAATGCATGATGTTCTGATTATGACATCAACATCATGTAATGAAGTACGTTTCTGTGTATATTTCATTAACCTAACTAACTATAGTTTACTGTGTTTATTAAAAGTTCTAAAAATACATAGTATAGTCAATATGATGATATAAGCTACCATAATAAAGCTGGTGTTATCATTTGTCAGTGTTATACATGGATCCTACACAAATTGATACAGACACAAACAGTTGTGTTACAAAGTGTGTCTATGCTAATGTGCACGTGATTGACGTTACAATTGTGAGAATACTTGATAATTAACATCATGATAATGATGAAGTGACGTGATTTATATTCCAAAAATATTACCAACATTGTCATATTGGTAAATTATAAATGCTAAATGACAGTAACATTAGCGACAAATGTGTCTTCTCTGTTAACAGTTTAACACTTGGTACATGTAGGACACATCCACACACGTGTGACTTATACATACACATGTCACAAATTTAAATTAATGTTGACTATTAATTCCTAGCATTACAAAACACCAACATTGCTAAATATAAGATGTAGTACGCATTGTTGTGATTGCAGGCATTCATGCATGGAGTTTTATGATCAGTCAATTTCATCCGTGATGAATGATCTCCCGTAAGTAAAGAAATAACTACAGTTATCCCCTTGTCTCCAAACACCTCTATATTACAATAATGGAATTTATAAGGAAACATACATAAAATGTGATGACATGGGAGTAATCATTTTCTAATACAATGCACATGAAAGCTCAAGAGTAGCTAAATGCATATACATGATACAGAAAGTACATATATGTAACATTTGTGTTTAAACCAATATGTTGGGTTTTGACTTCAAATAATTATAGGAAGATTGATGTAGGCACATCTTATGAGAGATGTCAGCAAATATACATACCATGATCAGTCATACTGGAGATATACCTATAATGCAAAGGAACAATATATAAATTGCAAACATTGACATGCCATCTTCAGTACCGTAAACAACACAGCAAAGTGTGTATTTGGTGTTAAATGTGCAACACCATGTATATTTCATGACATTCAAAATGTAAATCAGGCTGGTGTACACATCATATGGATGTACATGTTACACTGCACCAATAACATTGTATGTAAGCATACTAGAAGCATGAATGAGTATGGGCATAATATGTGTATTGTGTTAGCATAAGGAACAACACAATGCTAAAATATTAGTGCTTTGTTACCCCAGTTTTATTCACATACACACAACTAAAGTACAATTGAAGAGGGATTATATAACCTGTGCAACAATAACATACCGGTGCCACATCCCTTTGTGCACACAGCAGAGAGAAGAAAGGTGTGCAACCCATATTCATCTGTGTCCTACCAGAAGGGTATATAAAAAAACATTATTGTTAAGATAACATAATGTAAGTATAAAAGTAGAACTTGGAACATATATGTTTTTACTTACAAGAAAAAAATGAATTGATGAGATTCTGGCGTGTCTGGCCACCACTGGCTGTTTGTTCATTTTCAGCAGCTACATGGGTGGGATGCTCGTCTACCACAGGCTCAGCTAGGTCTGACTGTACATTGTGCCTGAGTGCAACATTGTGCAAAATGCAACAGGCAAGGATAATATCAGACACTTTTTGAGGCTTGTATAGAAGAGCCCCACCAGTTCTGTCCAGACACCTAAATCTGGTCTTGAGTAGGCCAAATGTCCTCTCTATAACAGATCTTGTAGATATATGGGCTGCATTGTACCTGTCCTCTGCTTCAGTTTGAGGGTTTAGCACCGGAGTCAAGAGCCACGGCCTAATTCCGTATCCTGAGTCACCTATAATGAATGGAGCACACATAAGCTGACATTAGTGATCAAATTGTACAATGCCAACATTCCTAAATAAAAATGTGTTTTGTGTTATAACATGTAAATGTGTACTCACCCAGCAGCCAACCATGTTCAAAATGTCCCTCTTCGAACGCATGGAAGACTGAAGAGTTCCTCAGGATGGAGGAATCGTGACTGGAACCAGGGATTTGGGTACCACATGCATTATCCTCATCGTCGCATCACATACCACCTGTACATTGAGTGAATGGTAGTGCTTACGATTGCGGTACACATGCTCACTCTGACTAGGTGCAATCAAAGCAACATGTGTGCAATCGATTGCACCCAGCACACATGGTATCCCTGCTATATTATAAAAGCCAGTCCTGACTTCCAGCCACTCTGTCGCCTCTGTAGGAAAATGAATATAATTCCTAGCGCGTCTATTGAGTGCATAGAGAAACTGGGTCAAGGCCCGCGAGAATGTAGATTGCGAGACCCCGCCCACTATGCCCACAGTTGTCTGGTATGACGCGGAAGCAAGATAATGTAATGAGCACAGCATTTTAACAAGCCCAGGGACTGCACGACCTCTGGCTGTGAAAAAATCTAAATCTCCCCTTATCTCCTGATAAAGAGCTAAGATTGCTGCTGAACTCAAACGATAGCGACTTACAATCTCCTCCTCACTCATCCCATCTAACAGGGTTCTCTCCCTGTACAGACGCGGACGAGGCACAACTTGTCTCCTCTGTCTTCTCCTCTGATCTCCTGTCCCTCTACCTGTCCCTCAGCCTGTCCCTCTCCCTGTCCCTGTCGTATCCGCGTGACTGTCCCTGTCACTGTCCCTCGGTGTGTCCCTCCCTTGCCCTATATGATTCTCTTCATCATCAAGCATGTCATAGAAAAGAATGTTCCTCCGTCTCCTAAACAATCTCAACATTTTGAAATGAGTAGCTGTGAATGAGCAGGTAATGGGCGTCCTTTAAATAGGTATGTGATGATGTCAGGTGACATAGTAAAATGCAAGGTGTTACATTAACATAATAAAGTACTTCTGTGGCAAGCTGTGTGCAGTTCTTGTTATAAGTATTTGTTGTGTGTATTCTGCAGGGAATGATGATATTTGGCAATGATGTGACGTGAACCTTTGTAGAAACATTGCTTGCAAATAAATAGTTGCATGTGCAATGCATGTAACACTTGTGAACGCAACAGTCAGTCATGTAATTAGGCAAAAAGGCTGAGATTGACGTGGGAAAAGTTTTGTGTAACATGTGTAATTAGGCATGTTATTGTGACATGTTGACAACAATGAATAGTCGTGTGCATATGCATGCATTTGTGTAATGAGGATAGTTGGTATAGAATGAGTTTACAAGGTGTCCCAATGCTGAATTACTGTGCATGTGTGTATAAGTTAGGTTGAAGTGCTTGTAATGCTACGGTTACAATGTAAACATGCAATGTGATTGAGCGTCCAATAAGTGACGTCATGAAAATAGGGAGGACCCAAAACTAGATGTAAACATGAGAAGACAGATGTACATGAACGTTTAAAGATGCGTGTCACATTACAAGCATTGTGTAATGTAAAGGAACATGAATATACGGTGTATGTGTGACATGTGTGTCATGTGTAACATCATGTAAATAATTGTCGCTCAGTTCATAAAAATGTGTGATATGATGTGAGGTTCTCCTTTAAGAGTTGAGTATAGTATTTTCCCTTGGCACATCATCACATGATGAGTAATGTGACCCGCAAATGCTGCAAACATGTAAAAGTATAATGTTATGCAAATAATACACGTCAGCTGTGACACAATGCAGGGAATGCCCCCACACTGCAAATAACGTTTGTATTGTGAGCAATGAAACGTAAACAGTACTATACTGTTATACGTCCCCGCTCCATTGACTCCATTGATGTACAGAAGTTTTTTTTTTCTAAGTGCCGTTCCGGCAGCCTTAGCGATCGTTCTCCCCTCCAAACTGCCAACTTTAGTTGGCGGGAGAAATTGGCCATAACATCTCAATTTCGTAGTGCCGATCAGGCCCGATAAGCTGTTTTTTTTTGTTGAATCCAGCCGATTTAAAAAAGTGGCGATCAGTGGCGAAAACAGGCTTATCGGCAGGCGAATGGCCATAACAAAATAATCGGCTCCGAAACCTGGCGAAATCAAGCACTTATCGGCGCTTACTGAATCTCAAACCCAATTTTGCCTATAAAATGGCGATAATTCCCTTATCAACGCTTACTGCATGAGGCCCCTTGTCTGAGTCTAAACCATTACGTCAACACGTATTCCTAAAGCTGCAGTCTTAATTAGTAATATATGTTGGAATCTGGGGCAGACTAGTTAGGAAGGCAAATAGGCCAGGCTGAGCTACTTCAAACCATCAGGCTGGTTTATCATTCCTAGATGCACAGTAAGGATTGGTTGCAAGGAGGATCAGCTGGACCTATCACATTTTCCCCCTCCTCCACTTACTGTAGTAACCACATGTACAGTACTCTTACAACTACAAATGCAGCCACCAGTATTAGATCACTTGCCTTGGAAAATCTGGGGCAATCTCACAGTAAATACCTCAACATTTCTGTGAGATTCCTAATGGCGCATTGGATTAACACAGCGGGGGGTCCCTGTAGTCCCATTCAAACTGAAAGGGACTGCAGGGACCCCAGCTGTGTTTATCCGATGGGCCATTAGGAATGTCACAGAAATGTTGAGGCATTTACTGTGAGATAGCAAAGAAAGGGGGGAGGGATGGGGAGTGATCAACTAAATTATACTAATTGTGATGTAAGTGCGTGATAAATATCGATAATTGTAAGGAACAATAGGTGCGACTGTGAATTGAAGTGAATCAGGGAAACAAAGGAGCACAAAATCGTTTGTGCTCCAAAAAGAAAATTCACTTATGTGCACACTATGTATATATATAAAATGTAACTTTTATTAGGTATACTTAAAACATATATTACCGTAACACTAAATGTAATAAACCTTAAAAATAAATTAAATAATATGCACACATGCACCAGAGTTAGCCTCACATATATATGAATTCCAGTATATAATTATAACTGAAACCTAGGAGGCTAAACAGGGTGCAACCAGGTAAGGTGAGTCAAAATACCCATCAATTATGATCACCAGCACAGTAGGTATACAGCCAAGACACTGTGGCAGACATACGGCTACAATATATCGATAGATTAATAGTATCAGATAGAGCCAGCTCTGCCAGTTGTACTGCTGTTATATATTGGCTATGCTCGTGATAGTGAAATGACCCACGCTTGCATTCACCAGCACAGTAAGTACAGAATCAGTTGTTACAGCAGGGATACGGCTACAGTGTGTCCATAGATAGTAATAGTACCCATAAAGCCCCCCTGCTGGCTACACTGTTTTTATATATATCGGCTATGCTGGTGAAAAAAACTGGTTACTAAAGCACTATATTAAAAACAACCCCATAACGGGCTGATGACATAATAACGCGTCCGTGAGATGCCTTCGTTTTTACCCAGGCAAGTGATCGGATACTGGTGGCTGCGTCTGTAGGCTCCACCAACAGAACAGTGGATTTAGTCTGGAAGAGTCTGCTTCTCTATCGTAAGGTGTGGTTGTTTTATTTTTTACATTTGTCCTCACACTGCATTTCCAATGTGATAGTGGCTGGAAATGTAGTGCCTCCATCTCAGGGTCCTGTTTTACTTCCTTCTCCTAGAAACTACGTCCACTTGGATATAAGTAGGAATCTGTCAACAGGCACACTAATCCATGTATGTTTTATACTGTTTTTTTTTTTAGATTTCTCTGATATTTGTGTTGCAGTTGGTTATCATAATTAAATCTAAGCAAACATTGTCTGCCTTAGGCCAGGTCCCCATTGGCTACTGCAGCACCCGCTGTGGCGGACGCTGCAGGGACAAGCCGCCCCACAATGGGGCCGGGCCCGCTGTGAGGGGGGGCTGCTACGCAGACAGAAACTCCTGCTCTCAAGAAAATTGAGATCAGGACTCGCGATGGAGCGCTAGGCCACGCCCCCGGCGGTTCTGCCAATGAGCGCGAACCTGCCGGGTGATGTCACGCCCCCCCTGTCTTTCCCCCTGTAGCTCTCTGCAGTCCGAGGGACTCAGCTTCATGCACCGCCAGCCTCGCAGACGCACAGGCAGCAGGGCTGTAGCCTTATGTTGGTTGAAGCAAAGAACCTTTTGGATTACGAACTAAGTGAGGTGAAACACTGTGGGTGGTCTTTCTTCAAGAACCATGAAGGAACCAGGAAGAAATATGTTATTAGAGCTATTAATAATGTTTAAATATCGTGTAGTCGTTCTCCAATATTTCCTTAGATACCGTTTGCCACATCACATTTTAGAAATATCCAATGCTCTTGTACACAGACGAATTTCATAATCACATATGAATAGACTGTTGAGTGGTTATTTCACAAATCTGGTCTGTTCAGGTGCCTGTGGAGAGGTATAGAGGTATTGTACTGTACATGATCCACCTTGCTTCAGATTTAAGGTACTTGTTATATAAAATGATGCAAGTTCATAAAATCTTAGGTGAATGTGTGTCATACAATGTAAATAGAATAGAACAGATGTTCTTGTTGACTGTGTCTGTTTTTCTTATTTTGCCCTTTTCAGACTTTATAAATGCAGTACAGTAGGTCTAAAAAATGTTTTCAAAATAAATATATTGGCACTTATATAGCATAAAATAATTTGGTCATTCATTCCCTCTGCTTCACTGTGACTAAATGTAATCCCCCAGTTTTCATCATTACATAAATAATATATCCTATTTTCTGTAATTAGTAGCGGCACATTCCGAGTTTCAACCAACAGGTGGTGGATAGACAATGAAATTATAATTTGTGAATATTCTATGCTCACAGCCAGCTGAGCAAAACTTAAGCAACATGGAACTCAAGAAACAAATATTACATAAATGGAATATACACATGTAGATCATTCTACACACAATGAACTCTTAACCTTTCTCGTTTGGTCTTTTAAAAGCAATTTTTCTGCAGTTCGTGAGAACTTGAAAATTAATTGATTACAGCTTACAATGGTCCACCAGTTAATCACTCTTTTTTAATTGCTGTAGCTATATATTTAATTATTCTAAGACATAATACAAAAGAAGACCAATATTGGGCAGACCAATATGATCTGTATAATACTTTCCCAGATCCAAAGGAAACCCCCATTTTGGGATTATTTGGGCTTTTAGGGGCTAACTGTGTGAGCACACACAGTGTAACGCCACTTATCTATCACATAGTTCTGGGGTGACTCAGGAAGCAGGGCTTACATGTCTGAATACAGTGACATCATGTCAAGGGAGACCAGTGCTTATCCCACAAAAATACCTGGATCCTTTGATTGAACAAAGCATGAGATAAAATAAATTGTATTTATTCACACGAGAAACACACACAGCTTGATTTACAAGATGACACGAAATAACACTTACGAGAATGAGGTAAAACGAAAGAAATGGTTTCCAGAACGAAAGTCCACGAAATATAGTCTCTAGGTATCAATTCCCAGGAACTACTGAATACCACAATATTGTCTATGTACACCCGGGAATAACTCCCTTCTAACAACATCCCTTCTAAAAACCTATCGAACAGGCGTTGGAAGGTAGCCGGGGCATTCTTCATCCCGAATGGCATCACTACAAACTCATAGAGGCCACTCGGAGTGATGAATCTTGACTTCTCCCTAGCCTCAGGGGTCAGGGGGATTTGCCAATACCCTTTGCTCAAATCCATGGTAGGCAGATACCTTGCCCCCGCGAGTTCATCCAGAAGCTCGTTCATGCGGGGCATGGGATAGGCATCTGAGACCGTCCCTGCGTTGAGCTGCCGGTAGTCCACACAGAAGCGGATCGTCCCATCCTTCTTAGGTATGAGGACTACCGGGAAAGCCCAAGGGCTCTGGAATGGTTTAATTATCCCTAAGGCCAGCATTTCCTCCACTTCCCTCTCTATACTGCCTTTCACCTCTGCAGATATCCGGTAGGCATGCTTATGCAGGGGACGCAGATCACCTGTGAGCACAGGATGATCTGTGATATGTGTTCTGCCCGGCTTGTCCGAGAACACAACCCTATACTGCTCTAACACTTTCCTAGCCTCTGCTTTCTGCTGCCCACTTAACTGGGACCCTACCTCTACCTGCTCCACTGTACCCCCCTGCCTTGCTTCCCCTAGGAGGACGGGCAGAGCATTGTTTGCCGGGTCCCCCATCAGTGGGCTACAGATAGCCAACACTGATGCCTCACTCGGTGCAAAGTACTACTTAAGCATGTTAACGTGATAGGTCCTAGTTGTACCTGTTTCCCCGTCTAGCTGTACGACATAGTTGCACTCATTCATTTTTCTGAGAACCATGTACAGTCCAGACCAGGCAACCATTAATTTGTTCTCCCGAGTTGGCTTCAGAACAAGCACTTGCTGACCTGGGATGAATGTTCTGCTATGGGCATTCTGATCACCAAGCTTTCTGCTTGGTCTGAGCATCCCTGAGGTTGTCCTGTGCCAACCCCATGAGTGCCTCTAACCGATCTCTGAGATTTACCACGTACTGAAGCACAGAGTCATCAGTATTGGTAGTCTCCCCCTCCCATCCCTCATGGAATAGGTCGAGAGGTCCCCGTACCCTGCGACCATATAGCAGCTCAAAGGGTGAAAAGCCTGTAGATTCTTGCGGTACCTCTTGGTATGCAAACAGCAAGTGCTGCAGGTGAATCTCCCAGTCTTTCCCCTCTGCCTCTATAAAGGCTTGCAGCATCTGCTTCAGGATACAATTTTACAATACAGACCGGCGCCACTATAGTCCAATGGTAGAAATAGACTGTCCAATATTGAAATGTTCTCACACGGAGGGTAGCTGTAAATGTAGTTTTCCAGCTGTAACTTCACAGTGTGGACTCCATCAACATATGCAGAGAGAAGAGAAACAAGAAAAACACATCATAGTGCAGATATGCAATGATATATCATACAAGACACACCAAACAAGACTAACACTACATATAACAGATAACATAAAACGGATAAGGCTGACTGATACTATTAATAGATTTATTAAACACAATAAAATAATGCAGCAGGCGTGGGATCCGGTTGGTAAAAAACGGAATCCTACTTACAGCACTGCCACAGACCATGAGCGGGGGTTTTTCAGGTAGGGTTATGACCGGCTGCAGCTCCGTCGAACACGTGACATCCAGGGATCTCCTCAGTTCTGAAACCGGAAGTGCGTCGCTCCGTGCGACTCACTGATTCTCCTGGAGCCGTTGATCAACCTGCTGCCGGAAATGTACTCCTGGGGGCGGATGAAATCGCCGAAATCCCTCTTCAATGGACTACTGCGGCCACAAATGCAAATCCTCTGCCACACTGCACGAGTGATAAAAACTGCCCAACGCCTTTCGAGCGCATGCGCACTTCTTCAGGGGATCACATATAATTCTTTTAGCGCTATATACACCCATTTTTTTTCTTATCTGCTTCAGGATACCATTAAACCTCTCACATAATCAGTTCGTTTCGGGATGATTAGGGGCCGTGCATTGGAGCTTCACCCCACACGCATCCCAGAGACACTGCAGCAATTCACTCATGAATTGCGACTCTTGATCGGTTAGGATCTCACTAGGGAACCCTACCCTAGTAAAAATAACTAATAGTGCCTTTGCCACTGTCTTTGCATCTATAGTTGCCAGCGCTACAGCCTCAGGGAACCGGGTGGCAAAGTCCACCACCATGAGGATGTAGCGCTTCCCTGACCATCTGGGAACCATAAGGGGACCCACTATGTCCATGGCTACTTGCTGAAAAGGTTCTCCTATTACCGGTAACGGGTTCAGAGGTGCCTTCACACGATCACCCGCCTTACCCACTCGCTGTCAGGCATCACAGGAATGGCAGAACTCTGCCACTGCGCCTGATGCCCCCGGCCAGTAGTAATGCTGCAACAGCCGGGCTCTCGTGCGAGTTCCCCGCTAGTGGAATAGCATGGGCTAACTGCAGTAATTGCTGCCTTCAGTAGCGGCAGCTTTTATTTGAACTAATGCCAGCGGCATGCCGGGATCAACTCCGGCTGCCGCCAGTCAAGACCGCGCGCCGCCGCGTTTCCTACACGCACCCCCCCTCCACTTTGCGCGCATTTTATCCCCCCTTCCCGACCCCGAACCCGGCTCCTGCTCTGCCCCTCTGCTTCCCCGCACCCCCACTTACCTCACTTTAAACTCCAGGGGTGTCGGGGAAGCCCAGGGAAGCCGCGGAAGCTGGGGAAGCCGGGCGCGCACGTGACTGTGACGTCACAGTGCGCCGCAACAAGCCGCGTCTCCACGCTTCCCGCACGCATCCTGCCGTGCGGGAAGTGTTCAAATAAAAGCTGCTGCTACTGTATATGCCCTGGGTACTACTAACTGTCGCCTGCCAGTCCAGATCCTATCAATCTCAGTAGACCCTTTTTCCCTATACAGAAGCCCGCGGTGCCACAAGAAGTTGTCTGAACCCCCACTTTCCCGAGACTCGGACGCCCGAAGCCTCATACCTTCTAAGCTCGGGTCAGCTTTCACTGCATCCCTAAATTCCGTTCCTAGCACTAGCCACCCACCTTTAGTCTCTAGTTCAGGGGACACAGGAACAGGGGAAGGAAATGCTAAATCAGTCTCGAGTTGCAACTTCGCAGTCTGGCTTACCTGTCTGGTCTCCTCAGAGACTGCTGGAACCGTTGGTCCCAAATGTAGGGGGACATGGGTTGATTCAGCTGTCATCCTTGATGACTGGCTCCTAGTAATCGCTGCAACAGGAGCCAGCTCTGCAGTTAACATGCACGTCACATATCCCAGGTCATTGCCGAGTAAAACCTCTGCATCCAACCCAAGCAGCACCCCCACCTCCCTCATGCCCCGCCCGGCACCCAAATCCAAAAAGACCCAGGCAACCTGGAGCGACCACGGTCCTCCATCTGGCATGGTCACCCGCATCCCTGTGCCCAGGAGAAAATCCTCTGGTCGGACCATGTTCAGTCTGACCAGGGTAACGGTGGCACCGGAATCCAACAAGCCACCTGCTTGCCGGTTCCCAATGGTCACCCTCCGCAGATGATTCTGCCGGACATCATTAGATTGCAACCCTACTGGTGCAACCTGATGTCCCTCCGTCTCCGCTGCTGGTCCCGGGGAAGGAAGGGCAGATCTCTCCTTGGATGTCCCTGTGGGGGTTGAATCCTCGACTGGCCTTGGTACCTCTGTGTGTGCCAGTCGCACACGGGCAACTGGCCGCGCAGCTTGGGAGCATTGCCCCTTTTGGGGTCCACCAGACTTGGCACGGCCCGGACAGTCAGATATGATATGGCCGACTTTATTGCACAGGTAGCACCGTTTCTCATGCTTGAATTCTGCAGGCTTGGAACTGCTAGGTGCTGCTGCAGGCTGCTGTACCCACTGAGTCGTCTGCTTGGTTCCCCGGGCTGCCACGGCCATTCGTCTGGAACCACTTTTTCCCTCCATCAGGGCACGGCTGCACAGGTATTCATCTGCCAGCCGGGCAGCCTCTTCATGGGTCTTAGGTTTTTTATCAAAGACCCATGCCCTCACATCCGAGGGACACTGCTGCAGTAACTGCTCCTGGAATATCAAGTCCAGCAGCGTGTGGTACTTTGCGGCACCACAACCCTCCACCCACTGAGTACCCTGGTGTGCCATGCGGGCACCATAGTTCACATATGACTCCTGAGGATGGCGTTCCTCCATCCTGAACTTGCCTCTATACTCTTCTGGGGTCAGGGCATAACGCAACAGTAGTAATGCCTTGAGCTGCTCGTAGTCATCCCGGTCCGCTCGTGGGGTGAATGCAGGGTTTCCTTTGCCTTGCCAGACAGCAAGGTTTGTAACCGCAGCACCCAGTCCCGTTGACGTACTCGGTACCTTAAGCACTGTGTCTCAAAGTCTGATAAAAAGCCATCAATCTTGTCCGTGCCACAGTCCAACTTTTTGAAGCTGTGATGGTTTACCTGGGGCACAGGCTGTTCTCCGTTTACTAGGGGTGCATGAGGGGTCACTTGTCCGTGAACCGCTGCCAGCATGCGAATCCGCTCATCAGCAGTAGTGTTTGCCCCACATGAGGCAAGAAGGGCTGTTAGTCCAGAATTAGGGGTCTCCGCAAGTTCAGGAACAACTGGCACTGCTGGCACAATAATGTCCCCCACAGCCCCCAAACCCAGTCTTTCACCAATATCCCAGTGAGCACCCTCGCCCTCCCTTTGTTCATCTTCCTCCAGGGGTGGCATCATTTCACACACCTTGTGCTGGAGGGACTCCACTGCGGCTGCAGTCACAGGAGCCGTGTTTGAAAGTACTGCAAGGCTAGCTTTGGGCTGCTCCAATTCTTCTTCCAGTTGTGTCTTTGCCCGACCAGCTGTCAGTAACCCATACTCTTCACACCAGGCAACGAGCCTGGCACGATCCCAGGACCGGAACCGTCCCGCTCATCTGTCCATGTTTCACCCGCAGGCAGCAAGAGAGGGCGCAAAGGGGAACTATGTTTTTCCACTTCTCTTGCAAATCGTGTGTGTGCTATCTCACACTTTGGGAGCTCTTAACCGAGAGCCTCCCCGCTATGATATAGTACCCCGGAAGATACTATATCATAGGTTCAATCAGATCCCGCCGCTGCCACCAGTAAAAAAGCCTGTCACGGGAGACCAGTGCTTATCCCACAAAAATACCTGGATCCTTTGATTGAACAAAGCATGAGATAAAATAAATGGCATTTATTCACACGAGAAACACTCACAGCTTGATTTACAAGATAACACAAAATAACACTTACGAGAATGAGGTAAAACAAAAGAAATGGTTACCAGAACAAAACTCCCCAAAATATAGTCTCTATATATCAATTCCCAGGAGCGAGGTTGATACGCAAACAAGAGACGCGAAACCATCTTTGACTAGGGGCGCCGCTTGCAGCCCGTTTCTCCGCTGAGAAGTATCTTCGTACTGCGCTTGCAGAATTCGTTTCCAAGTCATTAGTTCAAACAACGTTTATAGCGGGGTACAATCCTTGGTTGCGATGAAACGTCTTTGTACCCACGCTGTCCTTTACGATGACACACAGATGAATGCTGTAGAACTCAGTTGAACACACTTGAAAACCCGAACATAAGCACGGGCTTATAACACCCTCCCAAGCCTATCTAGGCATGGGAAGCGAATTCCCAACCAATGGCAAGTTTGCCAACAGTTCCTGCAGCCGGGCAAAGGGCTTCACGGTATGCCAAGGGTCATGCGCTAACTTCACGCTTAGCATACCTGACCAAGCCCCCTTGCACGGCGGCAGAATGTCTACCTTTCTCCAGGATGCCAGACATCTGCTAGGCAAACTGTTTATATATGTTTCCTGACATTTAACACTTTCCCCAGGTCGGTGACTTTTGAAGCAATGGACTTTTGTAGATACTCTGGAGCCTACTCCACAGGGAGTCTCAGAAGTCCAGACTAACATTATACATGACTCATCCCTGATCATAAATGACAATGGTGAATGCTTAATGTATCCGCTGTCCTGCCTGACTGAAATGTAAATGTCCCGGTTCCTATAACTTTAAAATACTAAACTCCAAGCTACTTCTCATTTATGCTTTTAAATAAATGTTACAGTTCTTAGGCTATGGCCCCGGTAACTCAGCTGCAACGCGCGCCCGCGAGATTGGCGGCGCGTGCAGCCGATTACCTGGTCTGCAGGGAGCTGCACGAAGAGAGACCGGGGGGGCGTGGCGGAGGAGTGATGGGGGCGCGGCCATGACGTCACCCGGCAGTTTCTCCCTCATTGGCTGAACCGCCGGGGGGCATGCCGTATCGCTCGACGCGAGTCCTGCTCTCAATTCTATTGAGAGCAGGAGTAGCTCTCGCGCGAGTGCTGTGCCCCCCCCCTCGCAGCGGGCCCGGCGCCATTGCGGGCAGGGCTCTCGTGCGCGCAGCGTCCGCCACAGCGGACGCTGTAGTAGGCAGCGGGGGCAAGGCCTTATACTATAATAGATTATATGTCTTGCCCCCTATCACTCTACACACCAAAAATTAGAAGGCTAGGACCTTCCTATCTAAAGTTAGCTGCTTAATTATGTGAGGGCTATGATGTGGTTTGTGGTAAAAAAAAATCCCCGGTCTGCGGTTTGAGGTCGGGATGCAATGTTGCAATCACTGGCCTTTTTATTATTTTCCGTTAGGAAAAGTACCCCATGTAGTTAGTCCCACCAAGATGGTCTGACATTACTCCCCAGATCCATGAGAGACAGGCTATGCCAAGAGGGAGCTTCATAAGCCACAGTCCCAAGGTATAATGGGACCACCCCATAGGCAGCTCCCTTACTGGCTCTCACCCAGAAGGCCATGTAGTGGCATTCTGCCCTGATGAGAGGGTGCCCAATCCCAGAGAGAGTAGTACTAGGCCTGCCAGGTGATACATGGATGTGGAGCAGTACTAGAGCTATAGAGCAGAGGGATTCTACAAGCAGACCACGCCATACAAAGTCTCAGTACTGTCCCACCAAGCCAAGATGGGGGGCAGCAAGGAAAGCCATGTAAACTGGCGTCGCCTAGTCTGCTTGGGACAGGAAAACCTTTGTCCCGAGGTGTGAAACACCACACGTATCACAAGTACCCACATCCTGCTCTGCTTTGTTCTAGCATTCACAAGCAGGGTGGGGGAGCCTTTGATCAGGGGGCTTATTGTAGAACACTTGTCTCCCCCCTGAGCATTAACATACCATATGGGCTCTAGCCTTCCCGGGCTTTTACCCTAGACCCAAAACATAGTACATTTTCACCATCATATTTATATTAAAATAATCCGTTCTGTGGGTCTGAGCGGGCTGAAATCTGCCAGGTCCTCATGCCGGGGGACCCTTGCCATAGTGGCCAAATATCAGCCCTCCACGACCCCCAGAACCGGAGATACCAAAACACAGTTTTTAAAGCACTTTTGAACACGAGGCTTTTTTCTGCCATGCAAGTCAATGGCAGAAATCCAAACTTTACCATTACCCTGACTCCGTTCTGTTGCCCCAAGAGGGTCGCTATTTGCCATGCAATCCTGCCTGAACTAGGACTACATGGTGGCCGAATCTCAGCCCTCTAGGTTGAACAGAACCGGAGTTATGGGTTCCAGGTTTCTGCTCATTCTGATTTAGCCGTTTTTTACTCGCAGCTTTTACCTCCACCATTAGAGTCTATGGTGCGACCCTTATAACGAGCGCGACCCTTTACCAGAGTCATTAACTCACAGATCTGGTTGGGGTCATGTAAGGGGGTTCCTAGGGTCTAGGGGCAAAAATAATTTTATTCCTGGGTGCCCTAGAACCTAAGTTTCCCACGCCAATTGATCCTGACCTTGACCGGGGAGTGATCAAAGCTCTCTTCAAGATATTGTATCCGCTTTTGCGGTCTGCGGTTTGGATGGCTGCCAACCCCTTCCTGGAGGTCGGCTTCGAGGAATCCCCATTGAAATGAATGGCTCCATTGACTTTCAATGGGGAACCGCCGCTCCTCCTCTCGGGCGCCACCTGCAGGTCTTCTATGATAACGGGCCCAAATCGCCGGAATCTCCATACGGTTACATGGGGCTGTAATGGCGACCTATGGAGAGACAGCAAAATGAAGCCTGCAAAGGCGGGAAAAGGAACAAAGGGCTATAAACACCAAATTAACATTAACCCTTTCCCTCCCACCTGGATCCCAGTGTATGCGGTTGCTGCATACACTGCAAAGGTACAACCACCAATAATTGTACCAATATACACATCTTAGCAAATAAAACCGTTTGCCATGAGGCAGGGGAATAAACATACATTAATTCCCTCTAAATGTGGGAATAGGATAACCAAGGGACATACCTTTTGGTTGTGAAGCAGGGGAACATATGTATTGGAAGTATATTTCGGGTTAACCCCTCTCTTCCCAGACGGTGGAAGGGGGTGCCTAATGGGGGTTGACCCCCTTTATTACTCGCTTGGCACCCCTCCCCCGTCACACTCACTTCAGATGCTCTAGATTCGCATTAAAAAGGGAGAAGTCCAATCATCTTTGGTTGGGGGCAGAATCCGTTATTTCCAAGATGATTGGATGCAGTCAGAGACTCATGGGTGATTGGCATACACTGGCGACACACTTTATTCGAGCTCGGCTAGTCCCACGAATTCGGGTATACCCGGGTGTATTGAGGTTTGTGACTGTTTTCTGCCCGAGTGCATTGAGTTATTTTCCGGCAGGGATTGAAGCATTTTATTCCCGTTAGCTGCAATACTGCACACTACATATATATATATACTGCATTACAATTCATGAATTTATGCCATCTGGTAGACACGCGAAGCATTGCAGCCTATTAAATCCTAATCATTATCATTTAACAGATCAGCCGCCCATCAGCCAGGCATGAACCCAGGCTGGGAAGGCAAATGCAACGGGGCTTGTCAGAGGTGAGGAGCGGCGCATTCCAGGTATCTGCCAGGTACATACCGGGTATTTGCTCGAATAAAGTGTGTCGGTGCAGTAGTCACCCAAGGCTATGTTCTGGAATTTCAGGCACTGTCCAAAATAAATAATTTTGTGAGGTCGAAGAAACAAGAAAGCATCTTTAGCCTTAAAAGAAAGCTTACACAGTCTACTCAAGAACAGAGCAATAAAGCCAGTTTCATCACCAGGTTTCAAGGCTTTTACTCTGTACTATAAAACACAAAAGAGAGAAGTGCAAGAAAGAACCAAAATCAATTACTTAATAGCAACTTTGTGTTCAAATCTATAAAAAAAATGCAGCACTTACATTAATTGACAGAGCTGCATCAAAAACGGCACGTCCCCACACCACTCCATCCACTATATGTTAAAAGCCTGTATCCCGGTAGCTGGTGATAGTTAGCCCCTCCAAACCGATCCCGAATGGTGGCTGGCTGCTAATGTCCTAAAAAGCTGCACCAGGGCCTGCTGCGGAGCTCGAGCAGCACGACCGCTACTAGGGGGAAGCGGGGGATTGCAGCCGCGTCCTGCGTATGACATCACTTGTCTCACGCAAGGACTATGGATACCGCAACACGTTTTGCGTAAAACTACGCTTTGTCAGGGGGTGTATCCATACCCTCTAAGGATTACCCCTTATATAGGGGCTGCTATTTCGCAATTATAGCCCAGAGTTCTCAAAGTTGACATATAAACATCTCCACATTGATTAACATACTAAACCACATAAAAAAAACACAAAAATACATATACCTCACAGTACAAACATAGCTCAAACATATATTTTTTTCACATAATTAAACCCTGCCTATAAAAATCCATATGACTCTTTCACTTATACCAATTGAAACTATAGGGAGGGTCTCAAACATATTATATGTTAATGCAACTCATCCCCTACCACTAAGTCATATTGAATAAAAATTCAATAATGGCATTAAATAATGAATTAAGATTAAAATTGAATGTAAACTGATTTCATACATAACATTATTATACCTATAATTAATTTGGGTATGTTATTCAATTAATATGGTATAACTAACTTTATGTTAAAAATTATATTTTAAATAACTGCACCTTTTATAAAACTCGATATCACAATTTTAAAAACTAATATATAAATGTATTATAGAAAGGCAACAGTCACACTGCTAAATATTGACACTTACCAGTTACAGATATTCCATATAAAATAGAATTACTGTTCCCTCAACAAAAAATGGGTGTTATATACAAATTGCATATCATAATTAAAACATTTAAAGAAATAATTAAATACATTATACAGTATTCTGTCTGTGGGTCTACTCATATTTAGCTTAAAGGGATCATTGTTATTTCACCATTTACAATTTTATCCCCAAATCATTTTAGAAATGGATGTCATTCAATCTGTTCATTCAGGCCCGGAGGATATTTACTGTGTAGTGCAGTGGTTCCCAAACTTTTTCGGTTCAAGGCTCCCCAAAGCAATCAGAATTTTTTCAAGACTCCTCAAGGCGATCAGGATTTTTCCGTGGCGCCCAAAGTAAAAACAAAGGTGTATATACATACCTAACAGTTGCAGTGCGCAGTTGGTGTCTCTCTCTCAGACACTCTCACACACTCTCACTCTCTCTCACACACTCTCACTCTCTCTCTCAGACCTCACTCTCTCTCTCAGACCTCACTCTCTCTCAGACCTCACTCTCTCTCTCAGACCTCACATACTCTCTCTCTCTCCCTCAGACCTCACTCTCTCTCTCCCTCAGACCTAACTCTCTCTCTCTCTCTCTCTCTCTCTCTCTCCCTCA
>WSYH01010075.1:0-24109 GCA_036426205.1 Ascaphus truei | reverse complement strand
ACAGTATGTTACAGTTACAGTATGTACACAGTATCAGTATGTACACAGTATGTTACAGTTACAGTATGTTACAGTTACAGTATGCACACAGTATGTTACAGTTACAGTATGTTACAGTTACAGTATGTTACAGTTACAGTATGTTACAGTTACAGTTACAGTATGTTACAGTTACAGTATGTACAGCACAGTGTGTACACAGTATGTTACAGTTACAGTATGTACAGTACAGTACATTGTTGGGGCTAGCTAAATAAAGTAGGCATTCACATCAACACTATGATTTCTCATCTTTGTCTAAGGCAAAGGAGGTCAACTCTAGTCCTCAAGGGCCACCAACAGGTCCAGTTTTAATGAGATCCCTGCTTCAGCACAGGTGGCTCTATCAGTGGCTCAGTTGGCCACCGCTGGTAGAGATGCACTAATGATAATTAGGCAGTGTAGTTGGCGCTGGAGTTGGCCACCGCTGGTGTAAAGCTTTCTCTGCCTAAGACTGCATTTATAGTGCCGGCGACACAATGGCGCCGTCGCGGCAAAACAAATGCATTATCGCCGTCGGCGACAAAGCGACGGAGTGACAGTGCTACCAAAAATTTGGTAGTCACTGTTATTTGATTTTTTCGGTGACGGTCTCCCCTTGCAGCCAATCGGGAGCTTCTCCGTGCCTCTGCCAGACCCTTTTATGACCAACTAAAGTGCAACTCTAGCGATTGGCGATGACGACAGGTGACGTCATCAGTCCCGTCGCCAGCACTATAAGCGTGGCCTAAGTCATGGTGGCCCTGTCTCCCTGATCCTGTCTCAGGCCCGATGCCTCGACTGATTTCCCACAAATTCCACCAGAACCTACAAAATTGGAATTTTTTTGCTGGCCTCTACGTGGTGATGAAACTCCACATTTAGATGTTGCACAAGACCTATTTTCTACCGGTAAATATGGGTCTAAAAAGCAACAGTCAGAGGCCACTGGTCCTTCGATTCCTAAAAGCATCTAACACAACTGAAGTGACTGAAGTAACAGAGAATCGAAACAAAAAGATAAGCGATAGTGGTACAAAAATAAACCAGAGGAAACAAGTCGTTTTGCATTGATTCTCACAGACAGGAAACCAAGTATTTGTATTTCCAAAACTGTCCTGGCATTTACAGTCATTTAAATTTGTCATTGAGACCTCATCCTTAGGGAGATTCCCCTTGTATCCCTAAACTGGACCAAAATTAAAAAGTACAGTATTGCTTTAATGAAATTGATGCTAAGTCAATGTTACAGATAAGGGTCTCGGTGTCAATGTCACAGATAAGGGTCTCGGTGTCAATGTTACAGATAAGGATCTCTGTGTCAATGTTACAGATAAGGGTCTCAGTGTCAATGTTACAGATAAGGGTCTCGGTGTCAGTGTCACAGATAAGGATCTCGGTGGCAGTGTCACAGATAAGGGTCTCTGTGTCAGTGTCACAGATAAGGGTCTCTGTGTCAATGTTACAGATAAGGGTCTCAGTGTCAATGTTACAGATAAGGGTCTCTGTGTCAATGTCACAGATAAGGGTCTCGGTGTCAATGTTACAGATAAGGGTCTCTGTGTCAATGTCACAGATAAGGATCTCGGTGTCAGTGTTACAGATAAGGGTCTCAGTGTCAATGTTACAGATAAGGGTCTCAGTGTCAATGTTACAGATAAGATAAGGGTCTCTGTGTCAATGTCCACAGATAAGGATCTCGGTGTCAGTTTTACAGATAGGGTCTCTGTGTCATGTTTAGCAGATAAGGGTCTCTGTGTCAGTGTCACAGATAAGGGCTCGGTGTCAATGTTACAGTAACATGGTCCTCCTGTGTCAGTGTCCAGATAAGGGAGGGTCTCTGTTTCAATGTACAGATAATGTTCTCATTGTCAATGTTTACAGATAAAAGGGCTCTTCTGTGTCAGTGTCACAGATAGAAGGGTCTTGGTGTCCAATGTTAACCGATAGGGTCTCTTTGTCATGTCCACAGATAGGGTACTCTGTGTCAATGCTACAGAAAGGTCTCTGTTGTCAAGTTCACAGATAAGGAATCTCTGTGTCCAATGTTTACAGATAAGGGTCTCAGTGTCAATGTTACAGATAAGGTCTCGTCGTTCCAGTAGGATACGTGGGTGTACAAGTAGCTCGTCAGTCAAGATAAGGGTCTTGTGTCAATTGTACAGATAAGGGTCTCAGTTTTGGCAATGTGTGCACAGATAGTGTCCTCTGTGGCAGTGTCACAGAGTAAGGTGCTCGGTGTCAATGTTACAGATAAGGTCTCGTGCAATGTCACAGGTAACAGTCAGATAAGGGTCTGTGTCAGTGTCACAGATAAGATCTCGGTGTCGTCAGTTCAGATAAGGTACTCGTGTCCATGTACAGATAAGGGTCTCAGTGTCAATGTTACAGATAGTGTCTCGTGTCTGTACAGATAAGGGTCTCGGTGTCATGTCACAGATAAGGGCTCTGTGGTACATGTCACAATTAGTGCTTTAAATGTTACTAATGGTCCTCGTGCAGTGTACCAGATAAGGTATCTCCGTGTCAATGTTACAGATAAGGTTCTTGGTATGCATAAGGTCTGTGCAGCAGATATAGGGTCTCTGTGGCAGTCACGATAAAGGTCTCTGTGTCAAGTTGCACAGATAAGGTCTCGTGTCAATGTTAACAGATAACGGGTCCTGTCGGTGCACGTAGGTCTGAATTTACAGATAAGGGTCTTGTGTTGTCAAGTAAGGTCAGGATTTGTAATTCAAGATAAGGGCTCTCTGTGTCAGTGTCTACAGAAAGTGGTCTCTTGTCGAAGGTTACAGATAAGTGGTCTTCTGGTCAATGTTACAGATAAGGGTTCTCGTGTCGTGTCACGATATAGGGTCTCGGTGTCAATGTCCAGATAAGGGTCTTCTGTGGCAGGTGTTCACAGATAAGTCTCTTTGGTCAGTGTCACTAGATAAGGTCTCTGTGTCATTGTACAGATAAGGGTCTCTTGAGTGTCCGTAGGCTTGCAGATGTCACAGATAAGGGTCTTGTGTCAATGTTACAGATAAGGGTCTCTGGGCAATGTTACGATAAGGTCCTCTGTTCAATGTGTACAAGATAAGGGTCCTCGATGTCTCAGTGTACAGATAGGGTCTGTCTGTCAGTAGGTTGCATACGACAGATAAGGGTCTTGGTGTCAAGTGTACAGATAAGGGTCTCAGTGGCATGGCTTACAGATAAGGAGTCTCGTGTTCAAGTTTTACAGATAAGGTCTTTGGTGCCAATGTTACAGATAAGGTCTCTGTGGCAGTGTCACGATAAGGTTGGTCTCACGAGGTCTGTGTTCAATGTTACAGATACGGGTCTCTGTGTTCCGTGTCAACAGATAAGGGTCTTGTGGGTCAGTGTAACAGATAAGGTCTTCGCTCTTCCTCGATTAAGGTCTTAAAGTTCAGTAGGGTTCGTGTCAATGTTACAGATAAGGGTTCATGCGGTCCAGTTAGGGTCGAGTGTATGACACAGATAAGGGTCTCTGTGAGGTCACAGCCAATTAAGGGTCTTTGGTGTCAGTGTCCATAGATAAGGTTTCTGACGGCAGTGGTACAGATAAGGATCGGTCAATCTAGCATTACGTCCAATGTTATCCAGATAAGGGTCGGTTAGTGCACAGATAATGATTACGTTGCAGGTGTAGTCTGTGTCATGTGGTTACGATAAGGATCTCTGTCGTCATGGTCTTCAGATAAGTGATCTCGAGTGTCATGGTTACAGATAAGGGTCTCTGCACGTGTCACCGATAGGTCTCTGTGGTCATGTGTACAGATAGGTCTCGGTAGTGTCACCATAGGATGTCAGATGCAGGGCAGTAGATCTCGGTTCAGTGTCAAGATAAGGCCCTCAGTGTCATCGGTTACACGATAAGGGATCTCGTGCCCAGTGTCCAGATAAGGGTTCGTGTGTCAGTTACAGATAAGGGGTTGTGAGTGCACTGAGAGTCTTGGTGTCAGTGTCACAGGAGGGTCGATTGATGTTCAGGTCCTGTGCATGTTAGATAAGTTAGGTCATGAAGAATGGGCTTGGGTGTCACGTGTCCGAGATAAGGATTGTGTCATGTGTAGCGCGCGGCAATGTACGAGGGTACTAAGGATCTCGGTGCCTTAGGGTACAGATAAGGATCTCGGTGCAATGTCACGATAAGGATCTCGTGTCTGGCAGTGTCCAACCGATAGGATTCTCGGTGGTCAGGGTTACAAGATAAGGACGCGTGATCGGTAAACAGATAAGGATCTCGGTGTCAGGGTTCAAAAAAAACCAACCAAAGAAGGAGAGCAAAGATAGAAACAGATCAAAATTGACAGAAAAAGACAGGACGGATGATACATGGGTAATCTAGCAGACTTAAGGACGCCGGCATCATGTCAGGATATGGATCCATGACCAGCTTTTCTACAGTCCTAGTCTCTGTCGTGTCACTCAGACTCCCTCGGCCTTGCTCCAGGTGTTACGATAATCCCTCGTCTCACGCTTCCCGCTAAGCTCAGACTGCCGCGCCGTCAACTAGGACTCTCGATGTCACTCGCTCACACCACTCCAAGGTCCTTTACAGTCGTGCCTCTACGCAATAGCCCGATCTCGTTGCGTCGTCACCCGACCCTAGCCTATCCCTTTCACTACAAACCCATTCGTTGTCAGGAGGCACAGATAAAGATCAGGCAGGTTACAGAAAGAGAAGAGACGTGACAGTGACGAGAAGGATAACGAGCAGTTACAGATAACCGCGCTGCACATACCCCCTAGTCTGGTCCGGTACAGACTAAGTCGGGCTATCAGTTCCTAAGCTATCTGGCCTCACCGTCACCCCCTGTCCCTCCTTCTGTATCATATCCACTAAGGATCTCGGTCCCCGTCGGGTTACATGGATCGCTTTCCTTCTTGGTCATCCCCGTTATCCAGATAAGGATCTCGGGGTCAGTGTCACAGGTAAGGATCGTGGTGTCAGTGTTACAGATAAGGATCTCGGGTCAGTGTCACAGTTAGGATCGCCAGTGTCAGTGTGTTACAGATAAGGATCTCGGTGTCAGTGTCACAGTTAAGGATCGCAGTGTCAGTGTTACAGATAAGGATCTCGGTGTCAGGGTACAGATAAAGGATCTCGGTGTAGGGGTTACAGATAAGGATCTCGGTGTCCGGGTGTACAGATAAGGATCTCGGCGGCAGGGTTGAGATAAGGATCTCGTGGCAGTGTCACAGATAAGGGTCTGCTGTGTCAGTGTCACATATAAGGATCTGCAGTGTCAGGGTTACAGATAAGGATCTCAGTGTCAGGTACAGATAAGGATCTCAGTGTCAGGTTAGATAAGGATCTCGTTTCAGGGTTACAGATAGGGGTCTCGGGTCAGTGTCACAGATAAGGATCTCAGTTGTCAGGGTTACGATAAGGATACTCGGTGTCAGGGTTACAGTAAGGATGGGCATAATTAAAAAAATCCAAAACCAAGTCCCAGTAAAACTTCAATACAAAAAATGTATAGAACCAAACCTTAAGTGCCCACCTTTACTACAGCAACGCTGTCTTTGTCAATCTTCAATTTATGAAATGAAAAGTGTTAAAAGGAGGCAGTAAATGATGCCCATATTATAATGGGATATATCTAATTGTTTTGATTCTCTGGGACATATATCAAGGCAAAGTGATGCAATTGTGAGACAAACAGATCTGCACTATACTATATGTATCAAAGAGCAAAATCCCACTAAATCAAATGCATGGTTTATTTGTACACCACCACTTTGCCTTGATGTCCTGGACTTAAGGGTTGATCCTGTGATAGGAGAGATTGGAAACAACTATGTGACAAAGGGGAAACCAGGTCGGAGGGAGCCCTGGCCACCTTTCCTGGATGTCTCCCGTTCTCTCTGATCATCTGTGCTTTTAGTGTCCGGGGCCAAGGTGAACGGGCAGCCCTGTGTCTGTGTATGTTCCTGTTGGACTTCAGTTATTTCAGTACTAATCCCTGTCTCTTTGCAGTTCTTCCTGAGTACCCTGTTCACACACCACACAGAGTAGCCCGCACATTACTAACAGCTACACACTGCTGCCTGAGGGAGAGAGGTCCTGACTGCCCCCTGACTGTCAGCCTGCACTATAGTTACTGAGACAACACACAAAGGGGTCATGTATCAAGGCAAAAGTGGCGCCATTTTAGGCACAAAAACTGCATAAAATATCCCAAAGAAATAAATACAATGATTTAATAATATTAGCATGTTCTTATAGCGCTGCTAGTTTACGTAGCGCTTTACAGAGACATTTTGCAGACACAGTTCCCTGCCCCGTAGAGCTTACAACCTATGTTTTTGGTGCCTGAGGCACAGGGAGATAAGGTGACTTGCCCAGGTCACAAGGAGCCGAACTGGAATTGAACCAGGTTCCCTGCTTCACACTCACTGCCAGTCAGTGTCTTTACCTCCGAGCCGCTCCTTCTCCCTTTCTATGGTTTTTTTTTTATTGAAAATATCATGCAGTTTTTGCCCCTGAATGGCGCCGCTATTGCGATGATACAGACTGTGTGCCTCTGAAAGGGTCTATGCACAGTATTAGCAGTGTTGGTATATCTGAGGCAAACGCTTAGACATTCCCTACTTCAGGATAAAGGATTTTTTGGTTGTGCAAATGAAAGGGAAAGTCTCAGAGACACAAAATGTTGATACGTCCTCTTATAATCTGCACCCTACGGGGCTTATTCATTAAACTCCGTTAGCGCTGTACCATGCGATCCGCATGAAGACCAAATTCAATCAAGTCACTGAGGCTTTTCCGTGCACATCGCACGGTATAGCGCTAACAGAGCTTACAGAATAATCCCTTACGGTATATAAGTTTCCCCAACTCCTCCTCCACTGACACTCCCCAAGTGTCAAACTCTCGGGCATAGGGGGTCAATTGTAGCAAAGTACTTAGATACAAAGTTGCGGAAAAAAAAGCCCCAGTTTTCTGCCCAAATGACCTTGCACATAAAACCTTTAAGGAGGAAATGGCTGACAGGTTCTGCGGATTCTGCTTCTAGCCAAGACAGGGCAATCCATTTTGGTTCTCCAAGTGAGGTTTCACGAACTATTGAGTCTACATATCGTACTCGATCTCTCTGTGCTTCTGATTCTATCGATCATTCTCTTCTCCCTGCATATCTAAACCCCCTTGGTATCCGCAACAAAGCCCTATCCTGGTTCCCATCTTACCTCCCTCCTCGCACACTTTCTGTCGCTCTTGCTAACTGTCTTCGTCTCCGTTGGCTCTGTGTGGTTGTGTACAGTACCGCAGGGCTAGTCTGGGACCTCTCCTTCCTTTCTCTCTCTACACACTATCACTGTGGTACCTCTTTTGGCCTTAGGTATCATCTCTATTCAGATGATAACCAGATATATCTTCCCACCCGTACCCTCACTCCTGCAACCAGTCACAAGTCTCTGATTGCCTCCTGACTATATCCTCGTGATGGTGCTCCGTCGCCTTCAACTTAATAGGCTAAAACGAGTCGTCATATTTCCCTCTACATCTGGCCTAATACCCTAGTTTTCATCACAGGAAACGGTACGCCATCTATCTGTCGCACAAAGTGACGTTTGAACCTTTGTTCTTTTCCATTCACATTCACGGCATGGCCAAAATTGGTCGCTTCTTCCTCCCGTAATATTGCCAAGACCACCCTCCTTGTCATTACTGCTAAACTCTAAAAGTCATGCCCTTATCCTCTCATGTCTAGATTATTGTAACACACTGCTAACAGGCCTCCTCCCTCGCAACATTCTCCCCTGCAATCAATCCATAATCAGCTGCGAGAAGATTTCACTTTCTCCAAAAACAGTGTTCGCTCATCTTCTTTTTACATTTGTTCTCCCTGGATTCCCGTCAAATGTTAGATGATCACAATGTTCTCCTTCTTCCCTTACAAGGCTCTCCTCACATCTGCTTTCCTACACATCATCTTGATCTCTCGCTATGCACCTGCTCGTCTCTTGCGCTCAACCTATAACTGTCTGCTTTGCCACCCCTTCACCTCTACAGCTCTCTCTCCACCTTAAACCTTCCCTCACTGCACCTTACCTGTGGAAACTCTCTCACCAGTATACGCCAACCACCTTCAATATAACCTGAAAACATTCCTCTTAATTAAGCATCCCAATAGTCTGAACTCGTGGCTATTGTCCCACAGTCCACTGCTGCCAAGCACTCCCATCTATTGCATTATTCCCTCACCTAGTGTCTCTGTAAGGTTCCCACATACCACTTTGATTGTAAGATCTCAAGGGAAGGTTTATTTTACCTATTGTCTGCTTGTTGCGCTTATTGCATTGTAATTCCTGTACTGTTTTGTCTTTGTGAAGCGCTGGGCACACTGTGGGCTGCTATATGAGTAAAGATATGCATATATACATACATATGTAACCCCCTGTGTGGTGAAAGCACACCACTTACCACCTGCCCCCTGTAAGTCCTATCCAGAGGTGGCATGGACAAATTGACATGTGGACATTCTGCAGGATCAGCCAAATGAACAAGGTTGTGGAAAGAGAGATGGGACTAAGGTGAGAAGAGCTTATAAAAAGGAGCTGGCAGAGCATGTATGTGCGAGATCTGCCACAAGGCTGAACGACTTCAAGGTTTGACGAGTGTGACCCAAGCCAGTCTATGTTCCACTGAGCGAGAGCGACATGACTGGAGGGAGAACATCACATCTTGCAGGGAGGCCCAGCAGATCGAAGGGAATCCGCACAGAGGAGCAAGCACCATCAGAGGGGACAGTCATCGGTTTGCAGCTAAAAGGGAAACCAAATTTTTGGGAAGTACAAGCTGCTACACTTTTGGTGCACTAACAGAGCTCCAATGGTGTAGCGGCACACATTAGTAGGCCCGATACCGAGGATAGGGTGGCCACAGCCTCAAGAGACTGACATACACCCACGCAGGCATTTATTGGGGATGTTTATGGTGATGCATTATATTATGAAGTAGTTATCCTTTTTTAAGGGTCACGCAGTTCCCAAAGGGTCTGTACTTGCTATATAAAAAAAACGGTTTATTTTACAAAACGTCATTGAAGTTGTCTCAGTTTCTGACCTAATCTCAGTATGGCATAACACCCAGAAAGATAGGGACTCAGCCCCCACCTCAGCAACAGGCATCAGTCTTGGGTATAGAGATGGTTTCACATTACATCCTGTGATGTGTCATTCTCTGTGCTCTAAACCAGACACAGGAAATCGGGTCTTGATATTCCCTAAGGTTGTGCACTGCAGTGGTTTTTGGATTTTCCAGTTGGGTTACCAGTTTATATAACAACATCCGAGGCAGTAACTGCCATTGCCATTGCACAATATTAATGAAGATGTATATAGCTGTTATGTTGCATTAGTTATTAAACAAAGCAGAATTACTCATAGAGTCTAAAAACATTCCTTCTTTGGAAAAATGCTTTGGTTATTCCAAGTAAAAATATGTACTTTGAAGAAGGCACCAATAAATCTGCACGTTTCTCTAAAAATAAAGTGGTGGGATGGCTCGGCATGCGGAGAAAGAGAAAAGAAATGTCAATATGGGAAAGGGCTCAGCGGCTAAAGATGAGGCTAAAGATGGTTGCCCATGTGGTTGGTAAGGGGGTAGATCCAAGTGGAAGGACATCATAATCATATTGAAGTGAATGGGCCAAAAGTGTTTTCCAGAGCGAAGGTGTCTATGGAACAATATATTCTAAGGAAACCACTGTAAGGCCTTATTAGCTTTTATTTGCATGGGTTCTGGTGAATAAACATATTAATCAGGTGTCCTGCATTTGATGCAGATCAGTATATTTAGAGTTTACGTCTTGAAAAAAGTAAGATTGTATGGACCCAATCTGATACACACCTTATCCTACCGCATCGGGATGTTCCACTCTGACTCATGGTTGAGGGCGGCTTAACAAAAGTAGCGTTACGGTGGTGCTTTCTCTACATCTGTTAAACTTGACCAAAGCTCTACCGACCGTATTTTAAAATGAAGGACAAAGGGCATTCCTTCCATTGATACACAGCTAAAGGGTATCCCATAATAAACCGGATGTTGTTCTGCAGCATTAATCCCAGGAGAAACTTAGGTGTGCCCCCGCTTCAGTTTGGATATATTACAGAGGGAGTGGTGTGCAAGGGGCATGTAACTAAATACACAAAAAGAGACAGACAGAGCCCCTAGTGGTAGCACTCTATTCAAATGATATGGTGATTATTTAAAATAACTTTATTATTGACATAACGTTAAATATTGGGGTCTAAAACAAGGATTAAAATTTCCAAGTGTGTGTGTCTCTATTGGATTGATGTTCCAGAAGAGTTGACATATTTGGATTAATGTCCAGTGTTAGGGTAGTTCACTGGCCTAGTTGCCTCGTATAGAGTGAATTGACTAGATTCTAGTGGATTGTCAGCAGTTGGAGCCACTCATGCAGTGCCCCAGTAGATATATAGTTGGTGCTTTCTAATATGGACCTATGCTGTGCTATGCGTGATGGCACTAAGCATATTAAAGTTGTTGTATAGAACAAATCTGGTCTAAGTCACCTATTGTTGTTTCGGTCACCTCCCTATACATAGTGGTGTGTTGATAGGGTGTATGGTGCCTGGTACATAAACATCTACAGTGGTTGATGTCTGAGGTTGCTTTATTTTTTTCATAAACATCTACAGGTTGAATGTCTGAGGTATTAATCCCGGGTAAGGAATAACGTGACCCTGACTGAAGTTAATTGTGGTGCACCACCACCTGCTGTGTGCAAACCTCAAGAGACGAGAATTAGATATCTCTATTATTTAGGATAGGTGTGTTGGCCTATATCAAGTTGCTATGCATCGGGTCTCTCTCCACCTGGGGGGTAGTCTGCGGGGTTCTTTTCATTCCCTTCTCACAAAGAAGGATTTCCTCTTTGACATCATAGGTTAAATAAACTGTCTGAAAGTCAGAGGTATATAACCCTGACCTGAAACCTTCCGGGTGGGAAAGTACGTCAGCAGGAGAAAAGCACAACGTTCAATCTATGCAACACAAAAAACGGGAAGCCTCACTGACCGCTAACCGCTCGCAACAAAAACCATCACTAGATTGTAAGCTCTTCAGGTCAGCGACTCATTTTTCCTAATGTTACTTTATGTCGAAGCCTTGTTCCCGTTATGTTTTTATATTATGTCATTACTGCTGTGACGCTCATGTATATAGATGGCAATTTTTTTAAGTAAAGACATACAGCTACGTCACATACATACAGGTTAGTGAAAATATACATGAAACCATCCACCAGTCAACAAAGTGTATAACAACCGTCCTCCTGGCAGTAAATGGGACAGGCAGCAGTCTCTGATAGGAAGGCATAAAAACAACAAGATCTCACCCACATGCTCATCTCAACTCATCTAACAATTTCAGGGGGTTGTGTATTAAAGTCTTACAGTCCGCACACCTGAGACCGTTTGCAATGCGTTTAGCCTCTGGCAGGAGAATGGGAAATGCGCGTACCCTGCCTTGGACACGGGATGCTCTGCTCGTCGAAAGTATCTGCACAAGAGTTATGGCTGGGATTCGTACAGAGAAGACCATTCCCAGTGGAAAAACCAATTCATCAAGCGAGAAGAAAGCTGAAAACACAGAACACAGCGTACAGCAACCACCATGTACCAGGCCAAATAGCATCTTCCTGTCTTCTCCCTTTTGAAGATACAGGAATTCTCCATGCCTTAAATGTTTTACTTTATTACCAATATATTTTACTGCATCCCTGGCATCCGTCCTCTGTTTTAATGTTGTTGGAGAGAGGTCAGCGGGAAGGTACAATGATACTCAGTTTGTATTACAGACCACTACTTTTTTTATTATAAAAACAATTCCCCTCTTCTTTTCTTTTTCGATGTTTTTCCTCTTTTAGTAAATACGTTGATTTTATACAGATGATCCGGCCTCTAATATGACCCACAGCACTTGAAACTGCATTCCTCGCTTTAAACCTCTTCTCCTCCACCGAAATAAGGCTTTAATGTGAAAGGCGGGAGTAAACACAAATGGTAACCCTTTCCCTGCCAGAGGAGCTGGTCATATATTGCTGAGCTTTCAACTCTTTGCCGGGAGATAAAGTAGCCTTGAGCCTGTTAGGCGAGAGGGCGGCAGGGACACCTTGGATGGGCTACACCTCCCCTTCTCTCTCTGGACCATTGGTCCTCCCCGTCCCACCCTCTCCCCCCGCTTACCGCCCTGGCGGTGACGTGGTGGGGAAGGGGCGGGAAGAGTTATTAGGACCTGTGCTGGGGAGGGAAAGCATTCCGCACCCTGCCAGGAAAATTCCCGCCCATGCTTCCCTGTGTCATGGTATAATATGTCATGATGTCATGATGTAATGATGCTATACTGTTTGATGCTTGTACTTGTTGATTAAAGAAAAGATGGAAGAGAGACACAAGTAAGAAAAAACCTAATGTATGTTTATTTTTTTGGTGGGGCATTTCGAGGCTTGTGTGCGGCGGCTGTTGGCGGGTAAGTGCGCTTTACTTTACCAGATTGGGGGTCTATGCTTCCAACGCCTGTAGTGGCAGGAAGTGGCAGGAAGTGCAAGTGGGCGGGGCTAATTTAAGCTTGAACTTCCTGGTGCCCATTCTCGCTAAACGGTCGGCGCCCGGCTATGTGGCTATTGCATCTCCGGTTGGTTTTCCCTTCCCACGTTGGTTGAGCCTCTGGCAGGGTTGGCCTCTTATCGGGTTTGACCTTCGACTTTGTGTGTGTTTATTTATTATATGTATTATAAGTTTGTAACGGTTTTTGTGACCGCCTCTACCCACCCAATCCACATTGGCCCCTGTGGTCTACCCGGCCCCATTACAGTGTGGTAGTGCGGGTGGTACACCTTTTGGAACAGGACTCCTGAGTCTCCCGCATGATGGGTGGTGGGAGGACCCGTCCAGACAGGCAGCTGAGGTAGTGTGCTGGTCTCACCTAGTTCCAGTGCAGCGCCTCCACCTCATCAGGTCCCTGCTCGCAAGGGGATGATCCTGTTGAGGAACTCCTCCGTGGTGCTCCCTCTGACATTCACTCCACACATGTACACGAGAGGGTTTGTGAATGAAACATCTTATTGTGATGTGGGCTAGCTGCCCTTTGCAGTATATCCTAGCCCACTCATTCTGTAGTCATGCTCCTCCTTTAAAGGTGTCTCTCTCCTTAGATAGGGATTTCCTACCCCGCAGGATCACTGCCCTGTGCCAGTTCCCTGGACACAGTCTCCTCTAGGTCACTACAAACATCCTCCAGTCTCTTAGGCTAGTACTTGGAACTTGGATGCAGATCTCTGACAGAACTCCTGCAGAGCTCCTGCAAACTCTGCTGAACTGAACGTAGATCTGTGCAGAACTAACTTTAGGCTCAGTGCTGTGCCTTATGTCACTCTGGAAGCTGACACACCTCTGACATCACTACCATGGAGTCAAGCATGTACCACCCCATCCATACACAGGGCACTCCACCAGTGTGTAGGGCAAACCTCCATAATTACTGCTGGCAGCCCACAAACTTACCAGGCCTTACTGTCAGCAGGAGATGACTGTAGCCATTTTACATGTCCCTACAAGTATATACGGGGGAGGTGTTCCCCGATTCCTCACAGAACCAGAGACTGTAATCAATAACTCTGGCCAGTGTAAAACTTATATAAAGCGCAACAAATAATGTGATATAAATCAAGCTGCAGCCTAAACAACCCGCGTTGTTTCCCCAAACCGCAAACTAAGATAACCTAAACAAAACATGTTCGTGGGCGCGAGTGATAAAACCTTAATATGTGCAAATATCCCAGTGTTAGTGCTGAAAAAACACATAAATACTGTAACTCCAAGTAGAAGATTCTCCAGGTCAGCAGACATCTTTGTAGACCCTCATATGAAGAAAAGAACAACAAATGCAAAGAGTATAGTGGCATTATCATTTACTTAAGATGACAGACAACACAGAGGGGAATGGTAACACACTCACACTCTCCCTGTTGGTAACACTCACACTCTCCCCTCTGGTAACACACTCACACTCTCCCCGTTGGTACCACACTCTCCCCGCTGGTACACACTCACACTCTCCCCGCTGGAACACACTCACACTCCCCCCTGGTAAACACACTCACACTCTCCCCCTGGTAAGTAAACAAGAAGTGGACTTTGGGCGCACGTCAACCCTTCTCCTTAGATGACAGCTCCCAATGCGACCGCTTCACTTCTCAGTCAGGAACAGACCGCGATCGTCCTCTGCCAGCGTCTCTCACCCCCAGTGGGCTCTCCGCCCGCGTCACGGCCGTCTCTGCAGTCTCCTTCCAATCAGGGCTTCTCATGAGATTGGGTACGGTGGCCTCAAAGCATCAAAAATGTTGATTATATATTAACTGTTTTATCACTTTGCGCCACGAACACTGTTTTTGTTTACAATAACTCTGAGCCGGCAGAGCCTTACAGACACTTCTATTCCTATACGTACCCAAGACAAGATCCTATGGAGGGAACCTCTGCTGATCCACTAGCGATTGGTGGGCCCCTCCCGAGGAGCACCGTGGTATTGGGCTGCACCCCAAGACCGTTCTCCAGCGACTCTCGACAAGTTCGTCTCTTAACCCCAGTAGTCATAGCTTTGGTCCTAATAGAGACTATGTGCTATCCGATTCATTCACCTGCCACGAAATTATTTATTATTTATATATAAAATATTTTACCAGGAATAATACATTGAGAGTTACCTCCTCGTTTTCAATGGGGCCTCAAGCCCCAGAACCATTTGCTTGGGAGAAGCTACAGAGACTGAGACTTGTCGGAGTCAAAGAGTGAGGTGTCCACCTAATAGAGTGGTGTACGATAAATTAGGGGCACCCTATGAGTCTCAGCAAGCCGGCTAAAGCAAGCGGCCTCGGTGATTAACATTTTTTCAAATTGTATAATATTGTTTAAGTGGAATGATCATGTACCATAGTAGTGTTGCATTTTCATTAAATTCTGTGTTCGAGTTCGTGTTTCGACGTGTAGTTTCCACCAGAGGGGGAGGATTTTAGCGGGCCCTCTGGTTTCCATTTCCCCGGTTTCCCCCTTATACGTCCGCTGAGGGTTGAAGAGCTGTGGGGCGGGCCGCGTCGCCGGGGCTCCCGTTAGTTTCCGCACACGCGCCACATTGTTCAGGGCAGGTTTTGGCATGTGCGGGTTTGGGGTAATAAGCAGCGGCCTTTCAGAAGGTCGGTATGCGCATAACGAAGGCGCGCGAATGAATAAACTCATTGCATTCAACGGATTCCTTTTCTTGATTAAATGGTGCTTTGTTACAACTGGTTTTACCACCCGTTTTGCAGCCGGGAGACAGAATATTGGATTCCTTTCTTTTCATTTTCATTAGATTTTTTTAAATAAACGTTGTACTTTTCCAGTGGAAAACAAAAGCTGTGGAGTTTAACTTTTTAAAAAAAAGTCTTTACCTGACCCAAGAAAGAATATGTGGTTTTAGCAGAAAACTGTACAAATAGTAATACTATCATCAAGCTGATTGAACCTTCAAAAGTAGCCGATTACACTCGGCTTGAAATATTTGTTCTTTCCCTGCGACATGGAAACTGAAACTAACTGTTAGAAAGTTAGTGTGAAATTCTGGGACTATTTCCGCTCTCTGTAGTGGCAAAAATGGCAACTAGGAAATTACAATCAGATTACCCCAAAAACATCATGCACTCACGTTTACTATAGCTATACCGTGCTGGCACGCATTAATACCCGATATTGGTTGATTATTTCAGCTGCAGTACTAGGGTGATACGCTTCCCCCTTCATCCACCCGACCGTTTCGGCTTTTCAAGCGTTTGTGCTCTGAGTGCATTGTATTTCACTATTATGGTTTGTAACAGTGTTTCCCCACCCGATCGCAGATGGGGCCATTACGGGGTAGAAACATTACCTCTGGCAATAGGAGGAGCGGAGTCCGTCTGACCTATGGTAGTGGGGCACAGGAACAGGCTTCTGGCGGTTCCTACACCCCACATATCTCCTAGCAGTGCAGCGCCTCCACTGCCTAGGCTCAGAAGGAAGTGATCTTCCACCTGGTTGAACTTATTACCCTTCCCCCCAGTAAGGTCAACCGCACCAGGCGGAGGATATTGCAAAAAAAAAAAAGGAAAGGGGTTATTACTTACACTCTGCAGTTAACAGTTATCAGCCGTCTTGTGCTGGATTACGTCGTCAGTATCAATGGATGATGGTCCCTGGACCACCCCACTAGAGGCCAAGGGCCACCCGCAGCCATCCTAGCTCTTCCCACCATCCCTAGCGGAGCCGAGGCATGGTCCACACTCACTCTCCCCCAGGGGAGTAGCACAGGTGAAGGTCCATAGGTTCCCATTGTGACTGGTGTGCCTCGCCAGAGGGGAAGGAACAGCTTAACTTTGGGCGGTGCTGCCTTTAAGCACAGCCCTAATAGGCACAGCCTGTCCCAGAGGATGGCAATCTCAGACCTTCTGTACCCACTCCTCTGACACTCCATAGGGTCGGCAACAGTGAAGGGAGGGAAACCCCATGATGATACTGGATCAGGCCTGCTGTACCAGCCTACTGTCGAGATAAGGGCAGATTAGTGTCTAATCGGGGTGACCCTTGCTACCAATGGCAATTATCGACCCGCAAATACACTCTATTTACAACATGACTTGCAGGTGGTTGGGATACCAATATAGTAGGTACCTACATAGGATACACTGCTTGTACCCCTATTGTTTCCCGTACCATCATCTGCATAACGGTGGATTTTGAATACATATTTTAACTATTATGTGAATATTGTTGCCGGTAATTAAACTGTTTCATTTTTTGGGTTTCTAATTTATGATCCCCTAGTGGTTTATGTGATTTACCATGTAAACGGTATTCTGCCCGGTCGACCCACCCAACTCTCACATTGCGCCCGGTGGTCTAACGGACCCCATTACAGACTGTGGATCTGTCATATGGTTGCACCTGCTGGCTACAGGACTCCTGAGTCTCCCCGCATGATGGTGTGTGGGGAGAGACCCGTCAGTACACGGCAGCTTGAGGTAGTGTCTGAGTCCTCACCTAGTTACATGCAGCGCCTCCACCTCACCAGTGTTCCTGCTGTCCGCAAGGGGATGATCCTGGCGAGGAACTCCTCCGTGGTGCTCCTCTTCTGTACCTGCATTTCCAGATAGATACACGAGGGTTTCTGGTCCGACTCATCTTTATGACACAGCAGGCAACTGCCCTCCACAAGAGTATCTCAAGCCGCGCATTCGCCAGTGCTCCCTTAGTGGGTATGTCACCCAGATTAGGGATTCCTATTCCCGCAAGGAATACTGTTCCTGGTGTCCCGGTCCCTGGACACAGCCTCCATGGAGTTACTACAACATAACTATGACACTCTGAAGAACTAACTCCTTCCTCGATCTGACAAGAGCCTTTCCAGCAACACTCAGCAACCCCAAAACTACTTGTTGCAACCACAACTACTTGCAACTACTTGAGAAACAAGTGCGTGTGCCTTATGTACTTCTGAGGCCTGACACATCTCTGACATCACTAACCATGGGAGTCCAGGCAGTGACCAGTCCCGCCATCACAAGCACCCACCCAGGGTGGTGAGGGAAAACCTCCATGATTACTGCTGGCATGGCCCACACTTACCAGGCCTTAATGCCGCAGGAGAGATGACTGTAGGCATTTTACGATGACCGACTTGACATTCCTCCCCCATGGTGATCCACATCCTCCTGGGACCTAAATTTGTACCTCTTTCCAGGAAGCACTGTTAACGGAAAAACATTAATTAACATCCACACAATTTCCTCACCAATAAGTAATATGAATACAGTCATCCGCCAGCCCCAGCCTGCCCCGCCAGCACACGACCCGCGTACTGTCCTGCATACCCTACCCCTTAATATAGTGATCTGGGTCAGGTTTCTCACTTCCCATTACCCATATCCAAGGACCGTAACATAATAATCCTATGTGATCCTCTCTCTTGCACCTAGTCCACCCTATGTTTTGTGAACTTTTCTCCCTATGCTCCACAATCCTCGCATCAAGGTGTCTATCTTTCTTTCTTGTCCTTTCTTTCCGCCTTGTTTTCCCTTACTATGATGTCGCTCCGCCTATTGGTTAAGTACGATCTCTATAGTTTCTGGATCCACAATTCCCTATTGTCCTCAATTTCATCCATCAGGGGCTCCGGAACTAGGGATAAGAGCGTCCAACCCCTGGGTTTTTTATATTTGACTAATTATAGCCCTCTCCGCCCTACTTACCCTGAGGTCCGATCGCATTACATGGCCCTCCCCGTACCGACCCATGATAGGGCTCATCAGGGATCGACTGGTCTGACAGTGTGGTCGGGACCCATCCATTGGCGCTATGTCCCGACGCTCCAGCTGGAACCCCCTCTTCTGTACTCCTGTCCCTCTGCTCTGGTGTAAACTCTTCCCTCTTTCCACATAAATCTAATCTACCCCGTCCTCCCGCCGATAGGAACCGCGTACGGTCCATCCATGCGAGTACCCTCAAATTAGTGGAGCCCCCACCCGGGTCTCCCTTGAAGGATTAGGGCCCTTGTTTCCCGTCCATTCATCAAACGAAAACACCCCTGACGACCTTGGTGGATCGCGAGTTGACCACCTCGAGGACCCCGGAGACCTTTACGGCCGGTTGGGGTCTGTAATCCGCCCCCTCATTCTCCTCCTCCCCGTGAGCCACGTTCCGTAGCTTCCACTGAGCTTCCTCGTCCCCAGTCCCGTTTTTTCCTCCCCCCCCAAGGTCTGTCCCACAGTTCCAGCGGTGCGTTGAAACCCGGTGACCGTGTGATAGGGGTAGGGGCATTAGCTAGGGCATGGGTTGGGTATTGGCATGGACTTGAAACCCAAGGTGTTACGACCCGCTCCTGGCTGTCCGTAGACTGGTCCAATGCTGATGTCCTCCACCCTCCTCAGTCCCTGACACCGTCGCTCCATTTTCTGGCATACGAGCGGGTCGGGGGCCCTTCCCTCCCACTCGCCCGAAGCGTCGCTGCTTTTCCTCCTTCCCCTAATCTGGGTTCCGCCGTCCGGCCATCCGGAGTGACGTCCTCCGCCCCGGAACCGGAAGCCGCGCCATCTCGCGTTGGACCTGCCCCCAGCGGGATCTCTTCCTCTATACTACATCCGTTTGCTCCGTCTTCGCCCCGGAAAGTGATGCCGTCTCTCCACGTGCGCTTTGGGCCTTGCGCGGCCCCCCAGCGCTTCGCCGTCTGCTCTGCAACCAAGTAATAATAGGGCTGCTTGGCTTACCCGTCCTCAGGGGTAGGTAGGCTGCCTCTCCTCCCATCTCCGCCTAGTCCTGGGATGGCGGGACTCTCCCGTCGTCGGATCGCTATCGCCTATCTGCGGGGGACGTCCCGTCACTCACCCACTGCTCGTTCTTCCCGTCCTGTCGGTTTCCGCTCCGTTATTCTTGCTAACGCCACTCACGGTAGTCCTCATCAGAGTAGTCCCCCTCTCCCCGACCTAGGGGTCGCGGGGCGGTGTGGAAAGTCTCTTTTGCCCCGGTCTCGGGTTAATCCAGCCGCCTCAATGGCCAGTTACCCAGCCCGACTTGAACCGGCTCAGTCCCCTGTCTCCGGGACTTCGCCGGTTTGATCCACACAGCGCCCGGGGACTCGGCGGAGCGCCGTGTCACATCCACCGGGGGGTCGCAATGCTGTAATTGGGACAATGTGGGCATAGGCCACAGATAAAAAGTCCCGCAATAGGCAAACGTGCCATCGTATTCACATTACCTCCGGCCAACCCGCATTGTAGGGCAGACCCTAACCCCGTCTCTGTTATTGGCCACCTCACCACCACAACCCCCCCACCCCCCCGCCGTGCACTGAGTAGGCTGGGTGGAGACATAGTGCCCCACAGTGGAGGAGCAGGCCATTTCTTGGTACAAGGAGTCCACTTCCCTGTACAAGGTGTCTCTCCTTCTCTGTGGTTCCTCGCAACTGACTGGTGGAATTGCTGGAATCACTCCACTCCTCCTGCTTCGGCTCTCCCTTCTCTGACATAGTTGGAACCCTCCCCAGGGTTGCATAATGGTCGGGTCCCACCGGGGAATACATCAATGCCCCTTAATTAATGCCCACCTCTCTCGTCATGTGGGCGCGGTCCTGCGTTTTTTCGCGCCAATTTCCTCCCCAGAGCTGGATCCTCTCCGCGGCGAGTTTCCCGCCTCCTTCTCCTTTCAGCACTTTGTGCACAAGGTACCGTTGCTTGCAAATCACCCACCTCCCCTGGCCGAACTAAGACTTTGTAGTGCGCCGTCTGGATATCAGTCCCGGGGCCCCGGCAGTGGGTGCTCCTCCCCACAGAGCCATAATATTGGAAGTCTTACTCCCCCGGGTAGAAATCAGGGAGGTCGCCATAAAACTCACAGCACGTCATGCGGTTGACTCAGCACAGTGCTTGAATTAGTCACTGTCCATCGCCGGCGCAGTCCATACTTTCCGCGCCATGCCCCCCATCAGGGGCGGGCTCTGCTGTTCCGCCCGCCATTCCCGTCCAGTCTTTTTGTTCAAGTCCTGCAAAACCACCCGCCACTTTTCTATGCCTTTCCCATTGATTCGTGGTCCCTAGCAGCGGGAACCCCGCCATTTTTTGGTTGACCTTTTACTCCCAAAAAGTCCATTTGTTTGCTTTCCTCCTACGGTGTTCTCCCCCATTATTACAATTATTTCCTCACACTCTTCAAGGGTGGCCCCTCCTGCCCCCCTCCCCCTCCCTCCCCCCCCCCCCCAGACATTATAAAAAACGGGGCATCCACTGCCTTCGCTCCGCTCCAGAGCAGATTGGTCATGATAACTCGCGACAGTCTGCTCTTCAGGGGTTGCACCGCCAACACGTGTGCCCTCCCCATCAGCCTCTGTCCCGCCATTTCATGTTCTCTTCGCCGCCCCACGCGGATCTCCCACTCTCTCGTAACCGTTGTCCGTACATGAGGCTCCACTGCTGCAGGGCAGCCACCACACCACCGGTACCATAAAGATTAGCTCCGATTCACCACCACATGTGTACCTTAGTCTAGTTTGACCCAGTGTTTGCACTACCCTCAGGCTAGGCCACCTCTCATGTCCTTGCTGTATACTCCTTCCCCAGTCCCTCTGTGCTCCCTACGGTGATGTCTGAATGGCTAGGTACTCGTTGCTGCTCTGCCAGGCATACTGGGGCGTCTACCTGCTTGGTCGCCTACGCAGACCCTCTCCAGGACTCCTGACCAGTTTAACAGGCTGTCCCTTCTGGCATCCTACCCTCCCTAAACATTCACTAACTTACTCTAGCTCTACTACCAACTAAGCAACGCCTCAAGTGGACTCGGTCAGCTAACCCGCTCCCAGACCCCTTCCCTATCCCTCAGGCCCCTAGGTTGTCGCCTGCGACTGACAATATCCCGTCGTCCCCCTGACCACCCCTAGTCCGTCCCCGACGCAGACAAGTGGCAGCAGACACTCTCCCCTCTTCCCTGTTTCCAAGTTACTCCTAAACAGCCTGTCCTGTTGACGGATCGATCTCAGCATCTCGCCTCCAAATGTAAACGGTAATTTCTGGCCCGTCTTGACCCACCCAATCTCACATTGGCCCCTGTGGTCTAACCGGACCCCTTCCAGTGTGGATGTTATGGTGCACCTGCTGGCTACAGGACTCCTTAGTCTCACCGCATTGATGGTTTTTTGGATAACCCGTCAGACAGGCAGCTGAGGTATTGTTGCTGAATCTCACGCTAGTTACAGTGCATCGCCCCACCTCACCCGGGTCCCTGCGTCCTCCGGGGATGATCCTGCGAGAACTCCTCCGTGGTGCTCTCTCTGTACACTCATTTTCCAGATTAGATACACGAGAGGTTTTTTCTGGCTGAACTCCATCTTTAATGACACAGCAGGGCAACTGCCCCTCCACAGCAGTATCTCAGGTCCGCTCATCTCTCCAGTTGCTCCTTTAGTTAGGTTATGTCACCCCCGATTAAGGATTCACATTCCCCCGGCATCATGTCCCGTGTCCGGGCCCTGGACACAGCCTCCCATGGAGTTACTACAACATAACTGCCACTCCCTGATAGAACTTTAACTCCTTCGCACTCTGACACGAGCTTTCCAGCAACCCTCAAGCAACCAACTACTTTCAACCAACACTTTGGGCAAACTACGTGCTGAACACAGTGCTGTGCCTTATGTAAGTTCTGAGCCCTGACCATGCCTTGACAATCACTAACCATGGAGTCAGAGCATGTGACCATCCCACCATACCAGGAGGGCAGCCCACCAACAGGGTGTGAGGGAAAACCAGGTCCATGATTACTGCTGGCATGCCCACACTTACCATGCCTTACTTCCAGCAGAGAGAATGACTGTAGGCATTTTACAGACCGCTAACCTAGAAGGAGGTAATTAGGGAATGAGACCAACTGTGCCGTCGCCCCCCCCCCACATAGTTATATAGGATCGAGTGGCATGTTGTTTTGGGGTTTCCTTTTTGACCCTTCCTTCCGGTCCTAATCTTTATGTTGTGACTATATCCTCTTTGCAACCTGCCATCTCTGGGACTTCTAATAAGGAGGCATCCTGATTCCATCTGCTCTAACCATAGGAAAATGCTATGTTTTATACCGTTGCTGTTTGATGACGATTAAACCTGATGGAACAAAATTCATAACACGGAATGAAAACAACGGGAAAAGCGACTTTAAATGCCATTCGTTTGTGGGATTTTATCATCGATTGGCCATTATTCTCAATTTCATTAAACCGGTAATGTTTAAGTAATTAGTTCTCCCCCCATTGTGTGGTATTATACAAGCCTTATAATTTAGCCAAGTTTCCCACTGCACATCGAGGCAAACAGCCAAGAAGTTATCCAGAAAGGCGGCTACTTACGTGTCACAGCGAACCAACGTCTGTCTTGAAGTGAACAGAAATGTAAATACTGACTACCACTCAACCGCTCACTTATTGCATACGAAACACTTCGTGTAATACGCGTCCTTTCACCCAACTCCTGAAAAGTTGAAAACAACAAAACAATCACACAAACTCATTATTCTCACGAATGGCTGTGAGGTAGTGACCCTGTGTATTTTGGGGTTCCATCCTCTCGTCCTCCTGTTGCAGTATCCCGTTAAGAGGGCAGGTTTGCCAGGAGTACTCATGAGGTTTGCCCTCACCCCCTTTGATGTGTATGTGAGTGAAGGAAGTGACATCATGCTCATGTGTCACTTACAAGGACACAGGGTGTTCTACTGGAGCTATTATACGCATCACTTCCGAGAATTCAGTGTGTTGATGTGTTTAAGTTGCAGTATGTGTGACTGTTCTACTTCCACACATGCTCCATGGGCTCGTAGGATTGTGGATCTCCTTAAGGGTAAGGTGGGCAGCCTATTCCTTTACTCTATTAGCATAAGGGAAGAGCAAGACAGCTTCTAGGGCCCTGACCTAGGAGTGGTGCCAGGGACTTCCTTGAGGTGGGCAACCTTGAATATGTGCGGCTACAGACCGCCGTAGGATGGGCAGTCTTCCAGTCAAGATACCAATAAATTGCCTTGAAGGAAAGACCCTCTTGCCTGAGGTGGATCATTCAGGGAAAGCTGCACCCTGGGTTCTCTTCCAGAGACTGCTCCCTGCTGTCGTGGGGACTTGGAAGAGATGGAGGCGCTGTACACAGAAGTGAGTGTTCTCAGCAGTACCTCACAGGCCAAGTCCTGGTGTATTCCCCCCTAACCATCAAGCGTGAGACTCAGGAGTCCTTTAAGCCAGCCGGTCCCACACTAACTACATGACATTAACATGGGCAAGTTCCTCACAGAGGGGACCAATTATGAAGATTTGGGGGGGGGGGTGGGGAAACACCTTTACATATGAATGTTTACATAGTTACAGGTCCCCCAACTCCAGTCCTCATGGACTCTAGCATTGCAGGATTTAACGGATAGCCTCGCATTAGCACAGGTGGCCAATCATTTTGACTATACCCCCTGTGCTCTATCAGGGTATCCGTAAACCATGCACTTTCGTTGGCCTTGAGGAAGGGAGTGGTTG
>WSYH01010074.1:0-24114 GCA_036426205.1 Ascaphus truei | reverse complement strand
CTCTTTCCCATTGGTGTGTCTTCCTTTATAATCCCTGTCTGTCCTCTCTATCATCGCTCTGCATAGTTCCTGTTTTCCGGTGTGTGCTGACCTATGCTTTGCTCCAATCTAAGGATGGGAAAAAGGGAAGGGAAAAGGGAAAGGGAAGCTCCCGCATCAGCAAAAGTAAGAATAGTATGTGAATCAAGTAACACACAGACGGGTGCAATAGAGGATATATACTATAGTAACAACATAAACAGACAGACAAGTTCCTCCTTGAATGCACTCGCTAGATTAAAGGCACATTACTGAACAGGGATAAGTCCCCTGTTACATACCTCCCCTGTTTGTGGGAAGCTCGGGCTTACCACGGCCAAAGCCCATCCTTCCACTCTCATTCTAGATATCTCTGTGACTTGAATGAGCGTGAATAGAGGAAGAGAACCCTCTGTCCCGCTGGGATTGGAGCCCTTTCTCCAGTTTATTTTTGTCTCCTCCCGAAGATGCTTGAGATCAGCACTCCTCAGTCGCTCGAGGAGGACTTTTTCCACGTGAAGTCTTTTTATCGCGTGCGCGGTCTTGAGAACTCTGTTGCGTCGGGCACTCCTCTTTTTGTAGACAAAGTGTATGGCAACAGTTGTAGAGCAGTTAGGACTAGCCCTTAGAGTTTTCTGCTCTTGAAGTGGTCTTTCTGCAGCTTCTCCACACCACGGAGTCGCCAGTTCAGCTTCTTCAGCTAAGGATTCTTCTGGCTTTGATTCTGCACTCCTACCTCTGTTTGTTGCCTGTTGAGCAGCTGTAGGTTTGGCTAGTGCTTTCTTTGGTGGCTCAAACTTCGTAATTTTGTTTTGAAGTTGCATGGAGTCCCCAACTCTCACTGTACCCTTGTCCTTACGGGCATTAGTTACTGTGGGATACTGGTGCTTGGGCAGAGCCAATACCTTTTTCCGTATTGGAGGAATCTGTATCAGAGTCTCCTTCATATTCTGGAGCTCTGTAATTTTTGTCGTCAAGGTTGCCGCTGCGTCTGTTTTCTCCTTGGTGTACTGACTCAAGGGAATGGAACAGTCTCTCTGTCTCTCCAGCTCTTGCTCCAGTTTCTGAGCCTTCTCATGCTCCCTCTCGTACAGAGTTACCTGGTATCGAAGCTCCGCTTCCAACGATGCTCTGAAGACATGCAGCGTGGCCTTTAGCTCCTCATACTGCTCTGTGGGGAAGGACTGGGTATTCAGACGTTCCTGCAGCGCTTGTACCTCTGTAGCAGCCTGCAGTTTTTCTTCCTGTAGCGTTTGCTGCTTCTCCTCAGCATACTGGAGGTGTGTATGCAGACCTTGCAGTTGGTTCTACAGTCGGTGCTCTGCGTCAAACTTTTCCTTGACTTCTTCTGTTAACTGAAAATTTTCTTCTTTCAGTTTTAAGTTTTCTCTTTTTAATCTTGAATTTTCTCCTTTTTCAGTCTCTATATTCTTCAGGGCCTCTTTGCAGTCCTCCTTCCATTTACGCACATCTGTCATTCTCAAAGCAATCTCCTGGCGTGAGACTTCCTTCTCTAGGTTGAGGGTCTGAAGCTCCTGCTGAGAGACTTTGAGATCTGTTTCAAGATTACCAATAGTTTCTTTAGCAATGTCCAGCTCCTCAGTGAGACTGTGTAATTCCTTTCTGGAAACTTCCAGGTCTGTGCGGCAGCTGTTGGTCTCATGATGTGAGGCATCCAGTGCTCTGCGGAGTGTCTGAACCTCTTTCTGAGATACGTCCACCTCTATCCGGACACTGTTGACCTCCTGTTGTGAGGCATTCAGCTATATGCGAAGAGTGTGAACCTCTTGCTGGAAGACTGTCATCTGCTTCAGTGCCTCCTCATACTTCCGCTTTAGCGTAGCCACCATTTTATCAGATTGGCTCTGCTTTTCCTCCATGGCAGAAATAGTAGCCTTTGCAGTATCTAGCTCAGTTTTGAGATCCTCCAATTCGGTCTTGGCCGCAGAGTAAATTGCGAACACAGTCTTCTGTAGCTCAGCATTATTTTTTCTCTCCCTTTCCAATTCTTCACAGAGTAGATCACAGTTATGCCTGGCAGCTTGCAGTGCATCTTCAGGGCTGGTCAAGGGATCGTCACTCACTGGCTCCGACTCCACTTCCCTGGGATGGTTGGCCGAGGGTTCCTCACTGTTGGCACCAGACAGACACTTCCTTGGGGTACGCAACTTCTGCCTTGGGCCCTCTGGATATTCGGTTACCCTCGGGACGAATTCTCCATTTTCTCTAGACTGCAGGGCAACTCGATCCCCCTTTTCCTCCACAGGATCTGCAGACGTGTCTGTTCCTTCCACGGTAAGTGAAGAGCTGGTTTTCTTTTTCTTTTTCCGCCTTTTTGATTTGGATGACACCGTCCCTTCAGGGATATTGGGGTCTCCATCTTCATTTGAAATTTTAGCAGCTTCATTATATACGCCAGGCTTTTCTTGCAGCTGCTTTAGCTGACAGAAATATTCGGTGATCCACTGCTCCCACTCTGTCTCCTGCTGATCATATTCGTCATCAAAGGGAGCGGTCTTTTCTGTTTGTGCCGAGTTCAGGCACCCCCACCATTCTTGGGGTGTTTTGTGGGTGTGACTCGGTTCGGGTTCCCCGTAAGAGATGTTTTCCTCTTTATTGGACTGGAAGGGCCACTCTTCCGTGGGGTAGGGTTCATTACAGGAACGCTGCATCTTGTCCTCCATTTTTAGGCTATCAGGTGTAATTTTCTTCCTGACCTCAGGAGGCGCTATTGCAGCTGTTCCCACTGTATTTGCTAGAACCCCCAATTGTGGTAGTCATACAGATGGGCATATTTTGCTTGTAGAGTTCGTAGCTCTCACAGGCATCTCTGTAGACTTTTCTTTCTTGGGTAATTTTTTTTTTCACTATCAGCAGTACTGTGCATGCATTTTCTTTTATCAGGTATACAAGATGTGCAGTTGCTAAGTAAAAAAGTCTATTTGCTATACACCATTTACTTGCTAGGTGCATACCTCCGCTTCAGCAACAGAATTTGGTTTTCTGCCTGAGTTCAGTAATTTTCAGTCTCATCTTTGGGTATTATGGCATTCACACTTCACACTTTGGGTGTCTGTTTTACTCCCAAGATAATAGGCATACTTTTTATACTTGCAGAAAAAAAAAACATTCTTTGCAGTGGACTCAACACTCAGCAATTGGCTTTGAAAAACCTTTTCCTTTATAGGGCAATTTTACACTCAGCATTTGTTTGCTAAAAATTCCCCTGCTTCAGCACAGTCTTGTATCAATTTTCACACTTTTCTGCATATACTCAATTCATAGCTGGTAGCCCTATGCGGTGTGGCAACCTTTATTTGCAAAATCAGTACCACTCGTGGGTCACCATCTGTATTCACTGCTTCAGCGAAACTTTTGAAAACAACAAACACCTATCCCTTTTAAGGGCTGACTCACTTCTTGAACCCTGACTATGGCTGGAAGGCAAAACCCCTATTTCAATGACCATATTACGCTTTGTGATAGGCAAATAAAGTTTTAGCTGCTTCAGCAGTCTCTCTCCTCTAGGGATTGGGGCAAAGAGTCCATCTGTGGTTTTGTAAGTTTCAGTGCAGTGTGGTTTCAGTGGTGTGTATCCCTTTAACTCTGATCTCTGCTGCATGAGGTTTTTTGTTTTTTTCAAACTGTTTGTAGGCAAAAAGAATAACAAAAAAAATTTCACATACAAATCTCCGGTCCTTTTTAACTTCAAAGACACCTCTTGTCCCACTTCGGACACCAAATGTAGACGGACGTTTACAGAGGTACACAATTAGGAGGCTTTATAATGTGAAATTATAATAGGCTTTATTGTGCCTTTTCCTTTTCATCAGGAAATTATCCAAACACAGGGGGGGGAACAAAGCTTCCATTCACTTGGGAGTATTTCTAGTGAAATCCTATGCAATTAGTTCACATCTCCATTAGTTAAGCATTTCTTCCAACCCCAAACACATAGCATGAAAATAAGCAGATATAAGCAGTCTCTTAATAATGAAAGTCTTATCTGTTAGCTTCTGTAGAGTAAGCTTCTCTGCTCTCCTGAAACCGCACCCGTGCGTGCACAGAAAATATCAGCATCCAGGTTTAGAAGTCTTGTTTGGTGTCTTGCAATCAGCTATGCTGGGCAGAGCTCAAGACACGTGCTGTCTCCAAAGGTCAACTCTCAGTCAGAGCTAAGGAGTCACTTCCAGTCTCAAAGGCAGGCTTTTGTAAGCAATCTAATCAGGCAGGTGGTGTTTAGTAATTAACTACCACACTGCTAGATTAAAGGCACATTACTGAACAGGGATAAGTCCCCTGTTACACTTATACTAACTGGATTTCCTCCTGAGCATCTATCCCCCTGAAATCCATCGACACAGCATTCATTCTGCTAATGTTCCTGTAATAATTTCCTTCCTACACGTAGCCACCAGGTCCCTTATTAAAGCGCGCATTATTTGCAAACCTTTCTTTCATTTGTTTTCAGATGTAAACGTAACTAACCCCTCTGTGTTTCCTTCCAGCGGATGTAGAGATGTGCGCTGTTGAGGAACATAACAAAATTGCATGCGCCGGCTCCGGTGTCACCGCGGCAGAATGCAAAGCCAAAGGCTGCTGTTTCAATTCAAGCAAGTGGTACACTATATGGTGTTTTAAACAAAAAAGGTACAGTATGGTGCGCCTGGATATCTGATACATTTGTAATAAGAGAAGTGTATCATGTACGTCATAAAAAAAATCAGGAAACGATAAGAAGGGATAACTTTCTTTTTTTATTAAAGTTCATAAAACTAAACTTAAATTAAGGGTAAAATAGCAGAAAAAATTAATGTTCTCTTTTTTTTAAGAAAGACAATTTATTAAAAGGAATGATCTCCTGTTTTCCTGGCAATATATTGGAAAGTGATAGTATAATATATAAACATACATTTTTAGTTCCACTGGAACGTAATCCTTGGTTTCTCTTTCTCTTACAGCATCTGAGGGACTTTAACCTGCGTGAGAGGGGGGTCGGCTTTTTTTATGTGTGGAATCTCGAGTTTTTTGGAACATCGATATATTTGAATCATGTGACTCTTACAGGTTCCGTTTTATTTCTCAACGTAAAATGTCACATCTACAGACCAATAAAAATTACATCTCCCAAACCTTTATTACTTTTTTTTATTTGTACTGTATCAGATTTCAAGCGCACCAGGCTGGGCCAGTAGCTGGAACTGTATGTGGACACATCGCACGCGAAGACAATGTTCTAGGTTATTCAGCCTTTCCAGCCAAGTTTTAGCCATCAGAAGGACTCAGACATCCACATATACAGGGAGCGCAGATAACCGATCAGTACATACAATGGAATAAAGAAAAGAGAAAAACACACAATGGGGCAAAGCTGTCTGTTGCTTGCAGCTGGTATATTGCACCATATACACACACATATGGCACAGAGACATGGCAGGGCTGTTGCCCCAGGGGAAGACTCCTATAGTGTATCTCACTGCGGGCTGGGCAGCAAAGGATTAAATCCCACTCTTGTCTCATGTATATTACAGACCATATGAAACAAAAAAAATGGACACAATAGTGTAGAATGTCACTAGTTTATTAAAATAGAGCACAATAACAGAAGGCTACTTGTGACGGTGAGAGGGTACCCAGGCCCATAATTAAGGTATTATGCCCGGCTGGGTACCACTGAGCCATATTGGGGAGTTTGAAGTGTCAGCTCTGCAACCCAGTTATAGCATGTAAACTGTATTGTAACAAAAAATGTATGTGTGTGTTTTACTGGTCCAGGAGTGCCTGCCAGCGGAGATTCACAGGGCGTGAGTTTCAGGGATGATTTTACAGTAAAATGTTGTCACGGGTGTTTTGGGGTAGAAGGGGGCCAGAGTTGTGGGTTACCCCGAAACATGTACCCAGGAATCCCACCAGATTCCTGGGGACATGAAGACACAGACCACCAGACAAAATCCTCCCTAGAAAGCAGTTTGCAGCTCAGCGCCAGATCTCCCTGCTTCAGCACAGACCTGAACAGTAAGACCGGGCAGGGGAATAAATCACAGACAAAGGGACCCCAGTATATGCCAAACCCCCAGTACCCAGTATGGGGCTCAGAGAATCTTCCACCAGGTATAAGGTTGCGAGAGAAACATGTTTTCTAAGTCTGGTGTACAATGTAGAACTATTTTACACAGTAAACAAAAATGTGAAAATATTTTTAAAGTCCAGCGCTTAGCGGAGTAGAAAGCGACTTTTTGCTAACTTTTGTTAGAAAGCTCCTAGCATGCTGAAACTTGCTGTGAGAACTTATTATAAAAATTGATGAATGAAAGTCCCCCTATTTTAACTGTTCCAACATGTTAGGCACATTTTGGATTTCATTCAGAACACCGGAGACAGGGAAACACTTATTTTATGATATTCCCCCACTTAGAAATGCGTGTCAGTGAATTACTGTGAATGAGCTGATATTTGCAGCTCCGGACTTCTAACGCATCCTGCTGGCTTGACGCCGCAATGTCTGTGGAGGTCCAGAGTTGAAAGGCTCAGAGGTCCTAAGGTGTTAGCTTGGGCAGGATAACCCAAGTACCCCCATCTTAGTGTGAAGTCCGGGCAGTTTGGCAAATGGCTGCCTGTCACGGTGGACACAAACTTATCAACACTTTATATTTTTGGGATTCTCGATTGAACACGACAAGGAGGCAAAATAAATAGTGATTTATTTCCTTGATAGACAAACACACGACAGATTCAGAATACACTTAATACAACACTTACTGGGATGGGGAAATTAAATAAAATGTCCTTTGCAGTAAAGCGCAAAAAATGCAGTCTCTGTTTAAAGTCCAGCTGGCTAGATCGCAAGTTGCCGATCTAATAACTTTGCCAAGCAAAGAAATGTCGTAGAAGTCCATAGTAATTCGTTCGGGAGTCACCTGGGCTAACGAATTCCGGAGTTTGGGGTAAATTCTTGGTTGCGATGTTATTAACCCCTTGCGTCCTGGAACCGCTACCGCTGTACTTGAATGAAATCATGTGTAAAGCGTAGTCACATCATGAATCGTATCTGGGGATAGTCCGGTGGGCACAGTTATAGGGTTCACAAGCCTATCCTTAACATATACACCCAATCCCCTCCGTGGGAACAATTAATCCACCAATCCCTGATTTGCTGTAGTTTACAAAACGGGCAAAAAAGGCTTTCTGGGCTGCAAAGTGCATGTGCTCACTTGACACCCATGCGGTTTAGCATACCTTGAATACACCCCTTTCCTATTGACCCTGGGTATGGGGTTTTGCTCAAATGTGCGAATGGCTCATGCTGGGGGCCGGGATCTAGCACTTTGCAACATCCCGGACATTTTCACACCTTGGATCTCTGAGGCTTTTCATCCCTGCATTTTCCCTAGACTTAGAAGCTCCCACTTAGCGGGACCTCTTTGCAATGCAGGAAGGAAAATACCCTCAGCTCATGCACCAATAGCATATTTACATGCCAAAGGATCTCTTCCAGAAAACCGTTCCTGCCTGTACATTTTAAATTCACAGTATTACACACTTTATTAAAACATCATGTTCTGGGTGTACCACAACTGTAATTTTTATATGTATGTGAGTGTTTTATTTATTTACACCTGCACACCAAAAATCAGGGTGCTGGCAAGTTAGTCCGCTTCATTGAAAAGGCTTTCTTGTGGGAACTCAAGTTCACCCAGTTCCCACATCAATTGACCTACTTCTCACGGCCATTGACTTTCTGCCTTTCAAGTTCTGCGAGCGAACAAGGTACGGATACATTGTATCGGTAAAGCCCTTCAAGTCTGACCGCAAGCCACTTATTCAATTGACTTGCGGTTACGGAGACGAGAGCTTGAAATAGATACCCATACTATACAGCAGACCTCCCATACTCAGTGCTGGCTTTGGTGCTCACCACGCCACCTTGTGCCTGAAAATCAGATAGCACAGTTTACATGTATTTCTATTACAGCAGGTCGGGTACCATTATTTATTTTTATAGGATTTGAGTCCCCTCCTGGGAGTTTCACTACAGCTCTGGGAGTTTTGTAGAGAGCTCTGATCCCCTCTAAATACTGGCCCCTAAATCTAAATGTAGTCAGTGTTTGATCTAAAAAGTCCCATCTTATCCTGTCGAATGCTTTTTCAGCATCTAGACTCAGCAGGATAGTCTTCGTGTTTGAGAGATGTACATGGTCTATAAGATTGATAATTTTTTTAGTATTGTCTGAGGCTTGTCTACCCGAGACAAACCCAACCTATATGGATTAAACTGGGTAGTATTGGGGTAAGTCTGTTTGCTAGAATTTTGCTGAAAAGTTTTAAGTCCGAATTAAGGAGGGCTATGGGGCGATAGTTACCACACTGTAGTGCATCTCTCCCTTCCTTGTGTATAATTGCTAGATTTGTTTTGGACATTGATGGTGGTATGGCCGCTCCCTCTAGAAACGAGTTAAATACATCTAGCATGTACGAGGCTAACACCATCTTAAATTTTTTATAGTACTGATTTGAGAATCCATCTGGGCCCGGCGTTTTGCTAGCTTTCAATTGGGCAATGGCTTCTAATAGTTCTTCCTGTGTTATATCTTTGTTCATTTCTAGAATATTTTTATCCGATAGTTCAGGAAGTTTACATTTCTCCAAATACCTGGAAATGGCTTCCGATCCAGAGGTTCGATTCTTTGGGAAATTTAGTTTATACAATTTAGAATAGAAGTCAGAGAATTCCTTTGCTATTTTCTTTTCATTGTATGTTTTTGCTCCTGGCCTAGTTTGGAAAGCTGTGATTTGCGATTTGGTTCTCAGACCTCTAAGTTTGGACGCTAATAGTCGGTCGGCTTTGTCGGCTTTATCATAGTACTTTTGCTTGGTCCACCTCAACGCTCTCTCCACTTCATCTAGTTGAATCTGTTTAAATTCATATCTGGTTTTGTCTAATAATTTAAGTAGTTTTTTTGAGGGGTTGTTTTTGTGTTTTTATCCAGGAGTTGTGCTTTCTTAGCTAATTCACTATATAATTTTTGCTTAGCTTTTTTCTTGTGTGATGCTATGGAAATGATAGCTCCTCTTAGTGTGGCCTTATGGGCTTCCCATAACATTGCTGGTGACTCTACTGAGCCCTTATTCATCATAAAATATTCTCTGAGCTTTTGTTTAATATCAATCTCTACATCCAATTGATTTAGCAGTGATTCGTTTAGCTTCCAATTATATTGATTGTTTTTATAGAAGGGGAGAGAGAGTACCAGTGACACCGGAGCGTGATCTGACCATGATATAGCTCCTATATCTGACTGGGAGGATGCCTGTAAAATGTCTTTGGTACCCAGAAAGTAGTCAATCCTCGAATAGGTCTGATGTGGGGGTGAAAAGAACGAGTAATCCCGCTGACCCTGGTGTTGCACCCTCCAAATGTCAGTGAGTGAGAACTCTTTTAATATGTTTCTAAATTCTCTAGCATTTTTTCTGTGGAGCGTGGGTGAGGGGTTCCTTGCGTGCTTGTTCTGTCTTGCTCTGGGACTGCTATCATGTTCATATCTCCTACCAGGATTAGTGTAGTTTTGGGTTGGGGGGATATACTATCGCATAAATCTCTCAGAAACTTCGCTTGGCCTTCATTTGGGGAGAACACATTTACTAGGGTTATTTCTACCCCTGAGGGGGTTCCATACAGAATTAGGTACCTGCCCTCTGGGTCTGAAACCTCTTTGTTTAAAGTGAATGGGATATTGTGTTTGAAGAGTATAGCTACCCCTCTTTTTTTTGCTGTGCAGGACGTATAATATGCTTGGGGATAAATTCTTTTGAAGGTGTTTGGGGGGGTTATAGTGTTAAAGTGGGTCTCTTGGAGGAATAGAATATCTCCATTTGTTTTCTTGAGTCCTTTAGGGCAAGTTTCCTCTTTATTACAGAGTTCAGCCCCTTTACATTTAGTGATACTAGTTTTAGTGTTGTTTTATTGGCCATTTTGTTTTTAATTGGATGAGGCCTTGTGGTCCCTCCACTTTCCCAGGGTGGTCTATGCTCTTCCATTGTGTATTTGCCTGGGTGGAATCCTTGTGCAGCATTGGTGTCTGTGTCTCTAATTCCTTTGGTCCCTAGTTGGTCAGTACTGGGGGGGGGGGGGGGGGGGGAGGGGGGGGGGAGGAGGGGGAAACTGGGGAGGGAGGGGAAGAAGAGTAGTAGAAAGGAAAAAGAAAAGAGAAAGTGGGCGATAACTGCGCACCAACATAGTGACCCTCACCACGCTACGGGTGAGAGAGTTGGGCATAGTGTCCCTCACCACGCTAACGGTGAGAGAGTTTGGGCATAGTGCCCACTGGAGACTTCTCGATGTGTCACGTCTCGGTACCCATTTGGGAGCACCTGGAGCCCCCCTGGGGGTATCCATATAGCCAATCAGAACTGTGCAAGGGCATTGTATAACAACAGCGTGATATAATATAAAACAGGATATTGGCAACAGAGAATTAAATATTTAGGTTTAACATAGGATTTAGTTATTATTTTAAACACTATAGGTATCTGAAATGTATTTATTTCCTTTTCTATTTCCTCTAGTTCCCTTCTCTATGTAAAAGTCCTGGCAGGATCAACATTTCTAGAATTCACCACAAGGTGGTGCCCAGGAATTACCGTTGCACACCAAATAAAGCATACTGTATTTTGACATTTGCAATAAGTTTGATAACTTGATAAAAATGTCATAGATTTTCCTATGGGAGACTTTTCCCATTCTGGAGAACTTAGTATTTAGACTTTAAGTTAAACCTGAAATAATATAATCTAATATAGAACAAGACATTGGTACCGGGTATTTAAGTACTTAGGCCTAGCATAGAGTTTAGTTATTTCTGGACATTATGAACATCTGGTTTTTAATTCTTTTCCTTTTCTTTTCCTTCTAGTTCTCTCTTCATGAGAGTCCCAGCATTATCCTCAATTCTTGAATTCACCACAAGGTGGAGCCAGAGGATTAAAATTGTTCAGCATATAGAGCAGATTTTGACATTTACAGTGTTTTGTTAACATGAACTACCTAATACCAACTTTACTTTATCTTAACTTAGTTATAGGGATCATAGAAACATTTTAGCCTAAATTCACTATTAATTTGAAGGGAGAAGTCTCAAAGCATATAAATGTACATTGTACAACCTGAGTCCTCGTTCGTTCCTCCATTGGTTGCTCCCTTTTATTTCTTGTGTCCCTCTGGGACATCTCCTAGGGCTCAGTCTCGCTTAATTCCTTGCGGGACCCTCCGAGCTCCCATCCAAACCCACCAAGACCCCTCTATGTCGGGGAATTAACTCGAGTCCAGCTCCCCAGCCCCCCCCCCACCCTCCGACCAGCACCCCCCGAAGCGACGGTAGATCTATGCTTACGGGGCATATCTCCAGCACTGTGTCCCCCTCCACAGGAAGAGGGTGAGAGGGCGAGACTAGGACGCATAAGCGTCAGACAGCTGGTTTGTTCAGCTGGGCTCCGATGGGGGCAGGGCCGGTGAGAGATGCGTCTGCGGACATCGGTATGAGCGGGGAGCAGGAAGCCGGGAGCGGGGAGCGGGAGGGGGGGGAGCAGGACCGGGCCCAGAGTGGGTGGGCAAGGGCCAGGGAAGGAGGGGGAGGGGCGCCGAGGGCGAGGGAGTCTCTCCAAGCCTCTGGTACCTTCAGAGCGGTCCCAGGATCGTCGATAGACCAATGGTGCCTCCGTTTAACTTGAGAGGCGCTTGTTGTCTAGGTGCGGTCGTAGTGGTCAGCTGGAAATCGCGGGAGCTGGTTGTTTTAGTGGTGGAATCCCTCACTCCTCGCCAGCCAGGATCCTCTGCGTGGCTATTCTCTGTGAGGTCCTCGGCGTTCACGTCTGCGGCTGTTGATTCCTTTCGCCCTCTGCATCCTCAGGGGCTGCTCCGTCGCCTGTGTGGGTTAGACCCAGTCCTCTCAGGAATCGCGAGCTGTCTTCTGGGTATATTAAGGTATGGAACTTTCCTCCCCTTTGGACCACAATCTTGAACGGAAAGCCCCAACTGTATTTCACTTTATTGTCCTTTAATTTTTGTGCCAGGGGTTTCAATTCTCGTCGTCGATCTATTGTAGCCTTGGATAGGTCGCTGTAAATTTGTAAGTGTGTGTTTCGAAATTGCACGTTACCCTTTTCCCTACTGGCTGTTGGAACTTTTTCTTTCGTTGAGTAGTAATGCAGCCTTATCAGGACGTCTCTCGCCCTCTTGGGGTCTATAGATTTGGGGCCCAGGGCTCTGTGTGCCCGGTCCATGTCCATTTTTTCTGGTGTTAGATTTGATACCAGATATGTAAATAAATCTACTAGATAGGGGCGTAGCATCTCAGTATCCACTGCCTCCGGTATGTATCTTACCCGGCGGTTTTACCGGCGATCCCGGTTTTCTTGTTCTTTGGCGTTTTCCCTGAGTGCTCTGATTTCAAACTGCATCCGGTTAATTTCATCCTCCGCCGAGGATTGGGCCTGCTCCAGATCTTCCACTTTGTTTGTTTTCGCTGCCAGTAGATTCATGTCCTATCTAAGGGTGTGCACAGCTTTTGACAGGTCTTCTTAAAACCCCTGTCTCATTTTTGTAAATAAAGCTTCTAGATATTCCTTGTTGATTTCTGTGTTTGCTCCGTCCATTTCCCGGTCTGATGTACCGCCAGGGCCTTCCATCGTGTCTGTCGCGTCGCCATCTTGAAAAGGCCCGCGGCTCCCTGCGGACCTCTGGCTCGGCGGAAAATAGTTTGAGACACTCTACTGAGACGCTTTTTTTGGTCTATTGCTCATTCTTGGTACTTTCCACTTTTCTTTTTTTGTTATTTGGAGAAGAATGGCTTCCGATTAGCGCTGTTATACTGGGCTATTCAACGGAGGGCTCCTGAGCTCTCTCTTCCGGTATCCATATGCGGTGACGTCACCGGAAGTCTCCAACAATTGCTTCTCTAAGATCATTGCTGATGTCTTTCCTCCTTGGCATTGTGTTAACACACACCTGAATGCTCCAAACCAGCAGACTGCTAAAACTTCGGCTTTTATAGAGGTGGTCACATTTGCTGATGATCAATTAATCAAGGGCATTTGATTAGCAGCTCCTGTCTGCTACTTGGCATCTTAATTCCTATGGAAGCAGTAAGGGTGTACTTAGTTTTTCACACATAGCTTCTCCATTTTGGCTTTATTTTTGTTAAATAAATCATGACACAGTGTAATATGTAATGTGTTGTTCATCTGAGGTTGTATTTACCTTATTTTAATACCTGCTAAGGAACAGATGATTGTTATTATGTCCTGATATGTAAAACCATCGAATTCAAAGATGGTGTACTTTCTTTTTCACGCAATTTATATACTTATAACCTGTAAATGAACTGTGGGATTTCCAAGTCATGGATTCGAAGAGACCAGATGGCTACCAAGCTTGGTGCCTATGGGTCTGTACGTAATCCGGGCTTAAAAGCCTCAGGGATGCCAATGTGTTAGAACAGGAGGGGTACTGCAGTTCTGCTTGTGTACCCACATCCTGGGCTAACACAGGGCTATCCGGCCACCATTTCCCAGAGCCCAGACTCATGCCGAAATCAGTTCCGGATTTTGTGAATATCTCCCAGTCATTGGAAAGTGCTCCTATAGAGGTAAATTTTGTGAATTTTGTTTAAAGGACAAGTTTAGTCGTTAGCCCCGTTCCCAGTAAATGTGTTAACTGTGTAAATTGTGTTACATTGTGTGTATGTCTTTCCCTGAAATAAATTACCATTTATTTTACCTCCTTGCTTTGCTCAATCACTGATCCCGGTATAAAAAGGTGTTGATAAACCTGGTCTCCCGTGACACGCCGATTTGAGTTCGAGGACATTTCAGGCTAAGTCCAGGTCAGGTTAAGCTTCTGGTTTTGGACTCCCTGCACATAGGAACGTCTAGTCATGTAAATACTGTATATAGCAAAGAGTCTTCCTGTCTCCCTCTCTCCCCTAAATAACATCAGGTTAAATCCCTTTTTAATCTGCAGTATATTGAAGCTCCTTTATAGAGTAGGAGTTGTTAAAGGGAACACCTCTTTTGTATATCCTTCAGTATTTCAGTGAGAATAAAAACAAATAGTTTTCTTTATTTATTTATTTAGAGGATTTAGGATTAGGAAAAGCTTTGTAATATCAGGAGGAAGTCAATGGCAAAAGCTGCAGTGCAGCTAGTTACTCAAGAGACAATGGAAGCCGTAGGGGAACATGAACCAACTTTGCTGTCTGTAGTAGCCTTCTTTAGAACAATATTATGGGGGAGTTTGTGGGTGAAATTACAGGTAAAGGTGACCTTAGTGTATTGTGTATATTATTATCCGACAAAGCATTGTGTACACAGTTTACTGCATAAAATGTTGATTTTGTACAGATGCTGAAAATTGTGTGAAGTGCCCTGAAGATCAGTGGTCCAATGAGAAGAGAGACATGTGTATCCCAAGAACTATAGAGTTCCTTTCACATGAGGATCCCCTAGGAGGTTCTTTAACTTCTCTTTCCATTATATTCTGCATAATCACTTCTTCAGTGCTGGGAATCTTCATAAAAAATCATAAGACACCTCTAGTTAAAGCCAATAACCGAAACCTCAGCTACATCCTCCTCCTCTCCCTCATGTTGTCCTTCCTCTGCTCCTTGTTGTTCATCGGACGTCCTGTGAAGGTGACCTGCCTGCTCAGACAAGCTGCCTTTGGGATTATTTTTACAGTGTCAGTCTCTTCTGTTCTGGCAAAATCCGTCACTGTTGTCATCGCCTTCAATGCCACAAAGCCTGGAAGCAAAATAAAGAAATGGGTGGGGAGCAGAGTATCCAGCTGCCTGGTCCTTCTCTGCTCACTGGGGGAGGTTGTGATATGCATGGTGTGGCTGGTTCACTCTCCCCCCTTCCCAGACTATGACACACAATCTGACACTGGGAAGATGATATTACAATGTAACGAAGGGTCTGTCGCTGCATTCTACATTGTGATTGGTTACATGGGATTCTTGTCTGTGTTAAGTTTCATTGTTGCTTTCCTAGTTAGGAAGTTACCTGCCAGTTTCAATGAGGAAACAACATAAACAGACAGACAAGTTCCTCCTTGAATGCACTCAGAAAGGTAAATCAGAGTGATATGGTTGATACAGTTAAAAACCTTTTAATCATCAATATTAAGTAAAACCATCTTGTATAGAGGGGGATGGTAGAAATAGTCCAGGACCAATCCCTTCTGACAAACCAAGAAAAATCTTCCAAAATAAATATACGGAAGATAGTGAAAATGACAGTACACCACCTAGATGTGGGCTACAAAGACTGCAAAAAATCACCAATATGTAACTTCAGACTTGAAAACCTGTCCTATTGACAGAAATTCTATTATCAAAAATCAACACACCTAAATAAATGGTATGTTGATACTGGATCTGAAGAGGTGGTACATATACAGTCGGTGGGTCATAAAATAGCCCCTACACACATATAACTAGACCACAAAAAGTATAGGTGTATGTCAGCTCCAGAACAGAATGAAATCAACAAAAAATGTGAAAAGTAATACATACAACATAAAATAGATACAATACCACATACATAGCTAGTAACTACGTGGCTTGTTGATAATGAGCTCTGCGTAGGGCAAGCACAAAGTGTGCTCTGCTAATGCCCTGAGGCACGGTTCAATGACCGTATCCAGTTATAGCCTCAGAATAGTGTCACACAAATAGTACAGAGGTCACTGAGTGGAGTCTCTGCTGGATGGAAAAACAGAGACTCGCTGAGTGGAGTCTCCCAAATTGCAGACCACAGACTCTATTGTTGATCAAAGCACTAATTACAGTTTTAAATCAGTACATAAGATGTTATCCACAGTAAGTATTGCACCATATAATGTCGCCCCAAGTGTGTATCTATTACCCCTAATTGGGCCGGCGGCATGGGCCCCCAGGTAATACAGTGCTAAGGAAATCGCCTACCAGGAAAAAAGCTATAATGTATACAGCTATGAGGTACAGTTACCTCGAGAAATTACTTCTGACTGGCTAACCATAATTTAACTTAGCTTATTGGGGACTGTGGATGTCCGTTGCTGCATCTCTTGATCCTTTCCCTTTTCCCTTCCCTTTTTCCCATCCTTAGATCAGTTTCAATGAGGCCCAGCTGATCACTTTCAGCATGCTGGTGTTCTGCAGTGTTTGGGTCTCCTTCCTCCCAGCGTACCTGAGCACCAAGGGCAGAAACACGGTGGCTGTGGAGATATTTGCTATCCTGGCTTCCAGTGCAGGACTGCTGGGCTGTATATTCATTCCCAAGTGTTACATTATCCTGCTCAGGCCTGAGCTGAACACCAGGGAACATGTCATTGGGAAACACTGACATATTTCTCACAATATGCTGTGAGGCTGTTTGTCTGTGTCAGTGCCGCCCTTTCTAAATGAATGGAGCACTAACACAGAGAAGCAGCTTCACAGCATATCAGATAAGGCACGTTGTGTCCATAATAATATTACATTATGTGCACCCTTTCCTTTCCAGTAGTGCAGCTGGGCAAATATGGGCTATAATATACTGTAATAAAGATTTTTTATTAACCAATGTGCATGTGATTAAGTTACAGAGTGAGATAGGGGGGATGTGAACCCCAAACTAGTGCTCAAGAACTGCTGGCACAATATCAATCTTTGAAAAATCAGTAAATGAACTGGCATGAACATACATGAATTTCAAAGCCCCATATGTTGGTGCGGACATGCATGCAGGCTGGGGGAGGGGGAATGAATGAGGGAAACGGAGTCACTGAGGTGCCCACTGTATGGCGAGAAACCCAGTAACCACCAACCCTCCCTGCAGTCCCACAACCCCACTATACCTGGTGTCACGTGGAGACAGGACACCTGTGCACTGAGAAGATCCTCATAGAGAAAGTGCTGACAGATTGGAGACAGCCGTGGATCCGCCCGTGATGAAAGCGCGCTCAAAATTTGTGCACAAATACATATGGTTATCCATATGATTATATAACAGCTCAAAATGCATGGTTTTACTACGGGTTTGTGGAGATGTCAGTTGTTCAAATAACTATATTTACATTTTGTTATTTAAATTTCCATATCTCTATGTTTTTGTTTTTTTAGATTTATTATTATTTTTTTCATTTTTATATATTATGTATCTTCACTATTATATTTATTTTTAGTTATATATTGTTTGATGTTTATATTCATACTTATTCATATAATTAGACTTTTGAGAATATAATTATATTGTTGTAACGGTGAAGGGGTTAACCAGGCTCACTAATAAAGGTTAAGCCCACTGGGTTACCCCTGATTCATGTGTTGGGTTCCTAGAGTGTCAGCTCTTGGAACCAGATGTCGGAAATGCATTACTGTGACTGTGTGCAAATTATGCGACATTAAAGATTTCTGTGTGTTTTGCCTTTCCTGGGGTGCTGGGACCGGGAGATTTCTAGGCTGTAAATTTCAGGGTGGATTTGTCGGAGAAAGTCTTTACAGAATGTGTCTATGTATTGGGGTTCCGGAGTTATGTGATACCCCAAAAGTTGGATCTGGGAATCGGGAGAGATTCTCGGATACAGCCAAGCAAATTGCTCCGGGCAAACTCTGACTCTGAAAGCGATATTACGCTCACCGCCAGGATCCCTGCTGCAGCATCATCCAGACCAGGAAAACAGGCATGAAGGGGTTAATGTATACCTGCAACAAAACATGGGGTCCCTAGTATAAAAGGCGGCCCCAAGTATAAGGAGCGATACCCTGATACATGCCCAGGTACCCCGAGCCTAAAAGGGAATGATGCCAGCCAATCAGAATGGCTGTGCTTCATTTGCCTTTAAGATGACTTCACTAAATCCAAGATGGCCGGCGTCACATGGTATTTCAGTCAATCAGAGTGTGGAATTGGTTCCCACGATCTGATTGGCTGAAATACCATGTGACGCCGGCTTCGTCACGTCATTTTAAAGGCAAATGAAGCACAGCCATTCTGATTGGCTGGCATCATTCCCTTTAAGTGACGTCATGTAAAAAAATATATATATTAAAGTCGGAACATGGTTTGAACAGCCAATCAGGTGGCTGTTAACCATTTTGCGGCTAAATGTGACGTCACAAGCCCTATTTAAGGCCGTGACGCCTCATTTGAGCCCAAGAAGACGATGAGAATACATCGGTTGGGATTTACCATGGGGTTTTTTGGATTGACAGATGAAGATAGAAGATAAAGAAGATCAAGAAATGGTTACAGATGAAGATAGAAGAAGGTGATTAAAGAAAGAAAAAAAAAGATTTGGGTACCTGATCCGGATCTTCATGGCGGATGGCATCGGATGCTGTTGGAGGCCTTCAAGGTACGTGAGCTTCCTGTTACCCCGGGAGTCGGAGGGCCACCGCTTCTAATGGTAAGTAATATATTGAATGTTTGTAAATGTCTCTTTTTACAGGTTTCTTCATTGGATGTGTTTTTTGATTTTTTGGAGGAGGCATATTGACTGATAATATATTAATCTGTACCACTTTAGGGTACAGATTAATAAATTATTATGACAATATTTGGGGGGCATTTGTGGCTTGGTATTGTTGTTGGTTTTTTAATTTCAATTTCTTATGTGGATGTGATTGTTTGTTTTTTTCCTGCTTAATGGTAATAAAATGTTTGCGATTGGTGTTCGTTTGTAGTTAATGTTGTATTATGTTAGCTAATGCGTTTTATTGTTATTTCAGATATTGTTTGAATTTATTTCTTTGTCTTTTAATGTTTACATTCATTAATGTTGTAGTAATTCATTGGTTTGATTGGTTAGTGTTACTATTCATTTTGAGTTGGTTTAGGAATTAATTGGTTTCATTGGTTAATGGTTTAATTAATTCATTGTTGATGTTGTTACTGCTTGTATTCATTGGATTAGCTGGCTACTGTTTTTATTTACTTTATTTAGGTATGCTAATGCAGTGTTTAATAATGGGCAAATAATCTATTATCCATATCTGGATAATAGTAATTTTGCACATTATTGTACTGTATGTGTTAGGGCGGAGGGGGGCGTTGTGTATTGATGTTTGTTAAATCTTTTTTTAATATACATGTGTTTCATAGTGTAGATGTGCAGGGGGTCTCCGGAGCTGAACCGCATTGGTTTCAGGTCCGAGGACCCCTACTTCAGGAGATACAGGCCCCGTTATGGGGTGCCGGTATCCCCTGCACTTTCAAGCGTCCGCACATTGAAATTCTGCAGGGGATACCGGAGACCGCCTGCTCATGTACACTATTATTCAAATGTATTTATTTAGTGTACGATCACCTGTAACAGCCTTGCATGGAGATGGCAAATCTCCATGCAAATGTTACAGGCGGCTTTTTTTTCTAGCAGCTAGCGTACGTGAAGTTTAAGAACGTCAGCAGGGGGTAAAAAGCAACACGTACGCTGTGGGTGTTTTGAGCACGTACATAAAAAATGGGCTCAAGGCCTTAGGGAATCGCGTCCCTGGCCTCACTTTTTAACGGACATGTTTTTTTTTAACATCAGAACGCAAAGCCATTGAGCTTAGTGCATAGCCCCCTAAGTCTCCAAGAATATGAAAATATGTCTAGATTTTAAAGTATTTTAAACCAAGATTAGACATAATAACATTGTCAGAAAAATTGTTAATATATAATGTATATTCTTGTTGATCTATCCTCATATGAAGTACGGTAGATGTGATGCTCCTAACTGTGACCAGTCCTGTAATGGATGTCCAGTAGTTTTTAACACTACAATGGAGTGCCCCCAATGAGGTTAATTAATAACTGGTGGGACAAAAGTGGAGTCAGCCAGACTCTCACAGGATTAGAAATAATCAAACCCAACCAGTGTAATGGAAATGAATGGTCAATGACCGTGGTAAACAGGAGTAAATAAAAGGCACTGCGGCACTTTACCTGTACTACCAGGGGGGCACTCTTGTCGTTGGTGGCGTGCGGTCCATCTGTTGAAGATCCACAAGAATAGAGAGCGTTGATAGCGCACAGCCAGGGGATCCTGTAATATTAATGCAGGAAAAGGAAACAGCCCGGACACTCCAGAGATGAAAAAATGGTAATAAGTTTATTGCATGCTGAATCTACACAAAAAAAATCTATCTCTCTATCCTCATAGCTTCTTACATTTTAAATCATAGATACAAAAATATTTGGACCAACAAATAAAAACTCAATATTAAATACGGGCTTTCACAGAATTAAAGTGACATACTGAGAAACAAGGGCAGATATGGGGATCAAAACGAAAGACCCCAGGTTCAATGAATAAACAAACCAGGACATAGTGATATGGCTGTCTAGGACGTGTGGGACTAAAGAAAAAACCTTACGTCCCACTCTGTATTCAGACCTATTGTTTATGTATATAAGTCATACAATTGGCTCATTTGAATGGTTACAAATAATCTTTCTACCCATGCAATTAAATGTATATCAACAAAGTTATTATGCTGTTAATATTACGAGCCATAGGTTACACCCCATGTCCTATTAGTTTGTTTTGTCATTTAATATATGTTTTACAGGTGTTTTACTTGATGAAATCATTGGAGGAGAGGTTTAAATTGTTCCCTCCCCCCCTTTGCACACGACACTCCTTGAGGAAGACCAGTTGTTGGGTGAAACACGTGGGAGGAGGTTCCTTTTTTGTTTGTGGATCGTATCTTTTTAATGTAGATCAATAAAACTGTTTTTACACTTTTTTGCTGGTGAGTTCTGTTCTCTGTCAGGAGCAGCAGGTCTGCTGATCTTTTTTACCTTTTTCCGTGCTCTAGCATCACACTCACCTGCACCTTCTGCTGTGTACTGAGCTCGGTCCCTATCTCTACCTGTGCTGGTGCCCCCCCCCCCCTGCCTAGATTCCCCTAGGAGGTCAGGCAGAGAATTGCCATCGGTGGGCTACAGATAGCCAGCACTGATGCCACACTCGGTACAAAATACTCCTTAAGCATATTGATGTTTTGTATTGTATGTCTTTTTTTATATAGCATCAAAAGTGCACCGAGTGCTTCACAAAGAACACAGTACAGGGAATTATAATAATACAATAAGCGCAGCAAAATCAGACAGTAGGAAAGGAAATCCCTGCCCCGAAGAGCTTACACTCTAAGAGGTTTGATGCGGAACTTACAGAGAATTTTAGAGTTAAGTTCTCACAGTGGCAGAGTTGAGTCCAGGTCTCCTCAAACCTTCACCTCCGATTTCAACTCCAAAATGAACTCTGCCAGACACTTTGATGGGACACACAGCCAAATAACTTCACAGCCTAGATCCATGGTCTTAAATACTCTAAAACACAACCACTTGACTAACAATTAAGGGAGGGGTTACCTAATCAACTCACAGACACATACCAATTCATACATTTTAAATTCTGTAGCAATTGATTGTAGAATTCAGCTCAGACACATACCTGTTTGAAGAAATAAATCAGAATGTTTGTCCAGATATTCAGAATTCATCCATGATTTAAGTAATAATCCCTGAAGAACAGGGCATTACTGGCCAATAATGCCCTGGAAGAGTTGAAGGCCCGAGGCGAAGCCGAGGGACTTTAATCTAGCCAGGGCATTATTGGCCAGTAATGCCCTGTTCTGACGGGATTATTACTATTATAAGCTAAATGTAGGCTTATTTTTAATTTTTCATAAAAAAGATCAATTTTTGTAGTCATATAGATTTTAATCAGCATGATTGTCTACATTCTTATGCTTTTACTGCAAATTTATTTAAAGTAAATGGTACATATACACAGACCCCTACACACACACACACACACACACACACACACACACACACACACACACACACACACACACACACACACACACACACACACACACACACACACACTGCAGCTCCCCCACTATACACGTACACACAAACACACACTCTGCAACCCCCCCTATATACACAAACACACACTCTGCAGTCGCCCCTCCTCTACACCCACAAAACACACTGCAGCCCTGCTCCACCCTCTACACTCACAAAACACACACAACACACAGCAGCCCCCTCTACACCCTCAAAACACACTGCAGACACACACACTAACAAAACAGACTGCTGCCCCCTCTACATCCATAATACACACACCAGCAGCCTCCCTCTACACCCTCTGCAGCCCCCATGTAAACCCACATACTGCACACACACACACACACACACACACAAAACACTCTGCACCCCTCCTCCACCCACAAAACAAACACTGCAGAGACACACAAATCAACAAAACAGACTCTGCCACCTCTACATCCACAAAACACACACCACACACACCCCCTCTTCACCCACTACAGCCCCCTGTACACCCACACACTGCAGACACACACCAACAAAACACTCTGCACCCCATCTCCACCCACAAAACACACACTGAAGCCACACACACTGCAGCTCCCCTTCTACAAGAACAAAACACACACAGCAGAAACACACCAACAAGACTCTGCTGCCCCCTCTACACCCAGAAAACACACACCAACAGAAGACACACACTAATAAAACACTCTGCTGCCCCCCTTTACAGCCACAAAACACACACACACACACACACACACACACACACACAGGCGGCATGGGCCCCCAGGTAATACAGTGCTAAGAAAATCGCCTATCAGGAAAAAAGCTATAATGTATACAGCTATGAGGTACAGTTACCTCAAGAAATTACTTCTGACTGGCTAACCATAATTTAACTTAGCTTATTGGGGACTGTGGATGTCCGTTGCTGCATCTCTCGATCCTAAAGTGTAGGTAGAGGAGGCAGGGTGCCGAGATGGAGGGTTATAGCCTGCTAAGTCAGCAGCTGCAGCCGCAACAATATCATCCCGCTGCTAGGAGGCGTCCGCTCAGTATGATGACGTCACCACGTTCTGGTCACCTGATGCACGTTTCGCGCATGATCGCGCTTTCTCAAAGGTACATGCACGCATTAGACGTGCACTTTAAATAGCTCTTGGTTGTTGTGGCAACCAGGGGGGGAGTGTCTACCCTTGATTGCTTGCTGGATTTTCTGCTGCAAGGTCTGAGCTGCGGCATACTAATGGTATCAGAGCAAGCCTGACTTGCATATAAATAAATAAACAACCGTTATAACAAAATGTGTATATACAGTTATTATCAGCAGAATGGCACCTAATTGCTAGATATGGATGCAAATACGGATAGGCGCTGCAGTTAGATGCGCATGATAAGTAGAAGTGGATGGTAAATAAATGCTTACACTATCCCTTTGACAAGTCAGTAGCCCATAGTGACTAGAAAAAGGGGGGGTGTGCACAAGTAAGGTAGATGGCGATGGTAGAGTGTTGACTATGACAGGGAGGGTGGTATGTCCCCAAGGTGTAGTGTCATTGTACAGGAGTGTGGTGTCACAACTGCACATAGATGGCCATAAATACTAACATATGTAACGTGGAGACAGATACCAGTGAGTTAAAGTGACGATGATCAGGTAATTCAGATAAAAGGGGAAAAAAGAAATTCCTCATTGAGTCCCTTGGGGGCCAATGTACCCAGGGTATAAATCCATCGGGATTCACGTTTCAGAATCTCGTTATCCCAGTCTCCCCCTCTGCTGTGACTAGACACTGCCTCAATACCCACGAACTTGAGAGCTGTAGACACTCCCTGGTGTCTGTTGTGGACGTGGTTAGCAACAGGGGTATCGCGATGGTTGCGAATGTCCCCTAAATGCTCAAGTATCCTGTGCCTAAATTGCCTTTTGGTCTTACCAATATATTTTTTGTTGCACACACAGATAATTTGGTACACCACGCCCATAGTTCTACAATTTATGAACTGACGGATATTGAAGCTATGTGTGTCATCCCAATTATGGAAGATCTTGGTGGGCATGCAGGAGGAGCATGCTCGACATTTGTGACATTTATAAAAGCCAGCGGATCTGTTGGCTAGCCAAGTGCCTGTAGAAGGTTTTTGGTAATGGCTGTGTACCAACAGATCCCGAAGATTTGAAGCTCTTTTGCTCACCAGTGTCGCCCTCTCGTTCAGGACCTCTCTTAGGTCAACATCCTCACGCAATAC
>WSYH01010073.1:0-24115 GCA_036426205.1 Ascaphus truei | reverse complement strand
TAAGAATTTATTCTCACAACATGTCTTTTTTTTAATTTTTAAAAATATATTATAATATAACACACACACCACAGGTTCCCCAGTGACACACAAACACACAGAACCACTCAAAGGACACCAACACACACACACACATGACAGCTACCAAGTGACACACACATACACAGTGATACCGCCCGCCTCCCAAGCGCGCTTGTGTCTCCCTCGCCAGGACAGCAAAAGCTCCTGGTAGAGTGAGCGGCAGCAAGCAAACAGCACCAAAGTGTTTACTATGTCTCAGGCCCTAAAGCTTGATTGAACTAGGTGTGGGGAATGTATGCAAGACTTGGGGATAAACTCGCCTTTGTATTATTCGCTTTAAGTTTCCCAATTCTTTAAGAAGTACGTACACAATGACTTTGTTAATTGTCTTACTGCATTTATAGTGTATGAGGGCAGACATTCATGCATCCTCTGTCTTTAGACTGATAGATATATGCATCATGTCTCCTCTAGTTCTTCATTTGGACATGCTAGAATTGTTACAATCAAACGTACAATACATGCATTATATTAAATGCCTGACCTCACATAGATTCAATGGATAAAAACTTTGCTGAATCAATTCAAAAGTACTGTCTCTCACCAAACATATATTTATTTTATTTTAATTCACATTTTACTAATCACGCTTTGTTCCAACCACCACTAAATAAAACTAAGTATGAAAATAGGATCTACTTAGAAATTTGTTATTTTTGTACAGCTTCAACAGAATAAATATATATCTCCAAGTATTTCTACTTACTATTAGCTTTCGCTTGAAGCATCTTGTTGATTCATTGAGCAGACGTAATTGCTATGGCGCAAATTAACATTGTGCAACTTTGATAAATATACACACACACACACACACACACACACACACACACACACACACACACACACACACAGTGATTGTGTGGGTTTGTGTGGTATTTGTGTGTGGTGGGGTGCAGTGTTGGTGGTGTGTGTGTGTGTGTGGTGTGTGTGTGTGGTGTGTGTAGGGTGTGTGTGTGTGTGGTGTGATGTTATGTGTGTGTGGTGTGTGAGTGATGTATGGTGTGTGTCATAGTATGTGTGTGTATATGTATGTGTGTGTATATGTGTATGTGTATATGTGTGTGTATATGTGTGTGTGTATATGTGTGTGTGTGTATGATGTGTGTGCATATGTGTGTGTATGTGTATTTGTGTGTATGTGTGTTATGTGCGTGTTGTGTGTGTGTGTATGTGCGTGTGTGTATGTGTTTATGTGTGGTGTGTGTGTGTGTGTGTGTATGTGTATGTGTATGGTTGGTTGTTTGTGTGTGTGGGTGTGGTGTGTGTTGTGTGTGTGTGTGTGGTGTGTGTGTGTGGTGTGTGTGTGTGTGTGTGTGTGGTGGTGTGTGTGTGTGTGTATATTTATCAAAGTTGCACAATGTTAATAATAATTTATTCTCACCACATGGCTTTTTTTTAATTTTTAAAATATTATATAATATACCACCACCCACACAGGTTCCCCAGTGACACACAAACACACAGACCACTTCAAAGTGACACACACACACCCACACACACACTGACAGCTACCAAGTGAACACACATACACAGTGATACCCGCCTCCCAAGCGCGCTTGCTGTCTCTCTGCAGGACAGCAAAAAGCTCCTGGTAGAGTGGCGGCAGCAAGAAACAGCACCAAAGTGTTTACTATGTCTCAGGCCTAAAGCGATTGAACTAGGTGTGGGAAATGTATGCAAGACTTGTGGATAACACTCCTTTTGTACTTATTCGCTTTAAGTTTCCCAATTCTTTAAGAAGTACGTACACAATGACTTTGTTAATTGTCTTACGCATTTATAGGTATGAGGGCAGACATTCATGCATCCCTTGTCTTTAGACTGATAGAATATGCATCATGTCTCCTCTAGTTCTTCATTTGGACATGCTAGAATTGTTACAATCAAAAGTACAATACATGAATGTATATTAAATGCCTGACCTCACATAAGTTCATATGGATAAAAACTTTGCTGAATCAATTCAAAAGTACTGTCTCTCACCACACATATTTATTTATTTATTTTAATTCAATTTTACTAATCACTGCTTTGGTTTCCAACCACCACTAAATAAACTAAGTATGAAAATAGGATCTACTTAGAAATTGTTATTTTTGTTACAGCTTCAACAGAATAAATAATATCTCAAGTATTTCTACTACTATTAGCTTTCGCTCTGAAGCATATTGTTGATTCATTGAGCAGACGTAATTGCTTAATGCTGCAAAACAGACAGGACGCTCAGTGTCAGGAAAATATTCTGTCAGTGCTCCATCTGATAGCAGAATGTAACCTGCACTGTATACCAGATAGACTCTAATCCCATTTGAGTGTAGCAAAGCCTTTTAGTATCAGAGTCATACTTAAAAGCATGGAACCCTGTCTAACATAATCACAATAATCTCACACAGTGAGGTCAAAGAACTTGTGTTATCTCTAAAAGAGCGGATATTCATAGCTAGTTCTAAAGCATGCTCTTCTTCCTTTTGTCTGGAATACTGGAGCATCTTCTTCGTACTAATAATGACAGGTAAGAATGGGTTGCAATTTATTTGGAACTGTACAATGTTGTAGATCACATGACATCTGCAATATTCGCTCTGGTTAGCAATTTATATAAAATGAGTATTTTAGGACACATAAGGAACCACATCATCAAGTGATAACGCTTGGTTCATTAAAGACTTGTGTTGAGCCCACGTCACTTGACAGCCCTGAAGACTTTATGGTGCTCAAAATTCACGTCAACTTCTCCATCAGTTTCGGTTTGATCGTTACTAACGCCTTATTTTGAGATTATGGTCAACGACTGTATTTTTAAAATATGTTAATTTTATGTTTCTTAATGGAGGAACTGGCTTCCATCACATTTTATTTAGGGTTCAACAGAAAAACTACATCAATCAATAGGAATTTAAGAGGAATTACATAGGCTGCACTACAGTTTAAATGGGAGGGCATACAGTATATGTTTTTTTACCACATTTATTTAAAGCTGAACTTATTCAAACTTACTGTCCATTAGGTATAAATACATTTTCTTTGCTTTTGGGTTCCGCACCTTTTTCCTTACAATAACTCTGGCTATATGACATGTAAATGTATTGATGGACAGAGGATAGCAAGAGCTTAGGGTAGGCAAGGTGGTCATCTAATTGTAATTAGCTTTAAAGTAGTTCATAATAAGAAAAACTTTGAGAACCCCGTGTCTGATAGATTCTTCTTCTTTAGAAATCTGATGCAGATTTTTGGCATCCAGCTTTGCAACCAGGAGCATTTGATAATTATACCCTTTATGTCAATGAATGTTGTGAAAATTCAAATGCAGGGCCGCTAACAGTGGGGGAGCACCAGGACTTGTCAGAAAGTGGACCAGACTGGAAGTGGCCTGTCCCTTTCTCTACCTGGATTAATGCAAGAAACAGGTTGGCCCCCCCCCCCCCTTGGCAATAGGCTCCTTGGTTCCCCTTCCTCATGCTGAAAGAGCAATCAGTATCATCTTCCCCCTCTTCTTGTTGCACAGACCGTCTGCACCTTTGCTCATTCACATGAGTTCCATGGGTTACATTTGTGACCAGGCCCCATATAAGCTTGTGGCAGGCCTGTGCACATGTTACGGGTGAAGCCCCCCTTTGGGACTAATTCAGTTAAGGTTAACAGCCTTTATGGGTTAACTGTGTTGGCTCACTTTGGGTATCCCCTCGATGTCATGTGATGAAGGATTACTGTGCACATAGGATTGCCACTCCCTAGTTCTCTGTGATCAGTGGTATCACTATAGGGAGATACAAGGGTCTATATAGCTCCACCAAATTGTTCTAGATACCGGTTCTCTGAGTTCTGCCGGAGGTCTTACTGTGGAGTCCTGTAAATGTTAAAGCGTATAGCTATGTATACTAAGAATGTCCTGTCCCTGTTTTATTATTTTCAGTTAGGGAAGGTGCCCTATATAGTTAGTGCCTATAGTAAGGCAAGATTGTTCTTATGCTGCAAGATGAGAAAGCATGTTCTTAGCAAAGTGTAGTAGTGAGAGCTAGCAGGGGAAAAGCACATCGTAAATTATGATTTGTCACCAGTTATCAAAAAATTGTGGGCAAACGGATCCACAGCTGATGGGCCGGTTCCTTTGGGTCCGCGAATTTCAGCGGATCAATCTCAAAAAGGGCGATTTGCGATTTGCGGATTTTTATTACTACCAAAACCCTTGGCAGATTTGGACGGATTTGTAGCGTCCAATCCACGGATTCAGTCATTTTAAGAATCCGCCAATGATGGCTGAAACCGCGAGTTGGACGCTACAAATCCGTCCACGGGTTGTATCAATGGGGTTTTGAGGAATCCATGGGGATAAAAAACAACCAAATCCGTTTGCGGATTTTACACCGCAAAACTTCTTTTGGGGGGGAAATCCGGGAGCCAGATTTGATGATGCGCCCATCCCTAATGGTAAGCCTTATAAACAAATGTTTAATAAAGCTCTTTTTGTTCTATTTAAGTTACTGGCGCCATACTCATTTTATCAGCATGTTCAAGTGATTGAAATAAGGTGCAATTACATCAGGTGCTAAAAAGTGACAAACATAAATTGTATATCTGTATATATATATATATCTATCTGATATATATACAAACATATATTGCAGTGTAAACAATACACAAATCAGATGCAGCCAAAACCCTAGCAGTGTCCAAGCTGCATAGAAAACCAGTGATTAGAAAAAGTGTGTATAGCGCAAACTGATATGAAGTGAATAAAGTGAGTAACCACGCAATAAATAAAGATGATATGGATACCAGCAATTATTGAAAGGTCACAGTGCTCCGTTGAATTAGACATCTTGCTTTTAAATCTCCATTGTAGATATGTAGGGAAGAAACACAAATACAGAATGGATTGTGCATTAACGTCTTTACTCCTCGCACAAAAACACCAAAGGGAAATTTAAACTCACAATAAACCCGATGTGGGTAAGCAGGGAGTGATTGGGGCGCACATACAACCCTATCCCAGTATAAATAGCTGCTCGTCTTGACCCATTCTCCACGTGTGGTAGCTGCGTCTGCTGCTCTCACTGGCAGATCGATCGGGGCTCCTCTGACGTCAGCAAGCTGGAACTCTGATGGGAAGAAGCCGACAGACTGGCAAAACGCGTTGGGCTTTTGGACCTTGGAGGCCACTGTACCAACTGACCGATATTCATGCTCAGCCTGCACTGACCCAGCACCTGAACAGGTATGAGAGACTGAGCACTGCCATGTTTATAGTAAATTCTATATAAAATCCTTAAAGCCAGGAAGGGAGAGTTACACGAGCAACGGAGTATTAACTAAAGATTTAAAACTGCACAATAGAAAAAAAAAGATATACTATGTACGGAAGTCACATTTTCAAACTCAAATCAGTTATTTCAGAAGATTTTGGGAGGTTGTTTACAGTAAAACAAATTTGTCTTGCCGGCTCAAGTTACTATAAAACATTGGGTTTCTTTTATATGGATTTTTTGTTGCAAGTGATTATAGTAGAGAGAGAAGTTATTTTTATTTATGGGATCAACAAACCTTAGAGATTTTTATTCACCAGTATATATAGATTGTAGAAAAAGACCTGAGACTTGGGATGCAGTGTTAATTGGAAAGGAATTGATTTTGTTTGGTTCACTTGTGGAGGATACAAAGCCTATTGCAATAAATCTATAAGGGATAAGATAGTTTGATCATAGAGTTAGGAAGAAAAACACAATTTAAGTTTGACAGGATGCATATAGAGCACAATATACAGGATATGAAATGGAATATTTACTGTACACATTTTTGTTAACTGAATCGCTACCGCAAACAAGGTTTTGAATGATGTCTAACAGGAGATTATTACTACAAGCAGAATAAATCAATAAGACTACTCAAATAACAACAGCATTACTCTCCCATTTCTGATTGTATTTATGAGTATGGCTTTGGAACTTTTGGCTTTTCGAAATACCAAATTTGAGTGGTAGTTAATGAGTGATTTAAAGCAAACCAAAGTCAAATTTAGAATCGGCAAACGACTTCAATAAAGCCCTCATTTGCTGACCAGACACACAATTGGAGTATGAACACCCTGGTGAATGAAAAGGGGTAAGAGTCTGACAGTCTTCCACCCCATGAATCCAAGAACCGCACACCACAAAGTATTACTAATGAGATACACCTTTAAGGATCAGATCTCCCAAGCTCCGTTATTGACTTTACGAGGCGTTAACTAATTAAGTTAACGTCTCATTAAGTGCTAGTAGGTTATCTTCACAGCTCACTAACGCCGTCTTACAGTGTTTTTCAGCCGTAACGGGCCCTGTGGATGTTAGTGCTAATGTGATGCAAAGAGGTGTTCCCTCTGGCAACGCCTATTCACAGTGCTCTGTAATAAAAAACTCAGGAGTTAAAGATGCGGTACTTAGGTCCTGCAATACCTAAAGGTTGTGTTAGCTCCCTGCAGACCCAGAATAATGGGGTTTTCTGGAGAGGGCGGAAAGATGGGGGGGGGGGGAAGAGGGTGGGAGGGAAAGAGATCCACTTCAAACAACATGAGAGATACAGTATGTAATAGTATATGAAAGTACATTTAAACAACCCCTATTAGAATATATATCCCAGGTATTTCAGGTGTGCTCCTTTTGTGACACGGTGTTCTCCACATGTTGTTTTAAGGTGATTTGAGGGAGCATATAGCATATAGGAGACTGCGCAAAGTTTTCTCTCTGCGCCCCCTGTCTCTACTCCCCCTACGCCCCTCCCCCCTCCCACCGCTCAGCTCCGGGGTTTAAATGATGCCAAAGGATCATGAGACATCACGTTGCCATGCAACTTGACGTCACGGACCCACAAGGTCATTTGACACCGGGTTGCCATGGACACGTATCGCTGGAAGGCAAGGTAAGTAAAGTTCAGACACCTCGCGCGATCCCCGGCATTTATTTTAAGTGCATTGGGGGAAAGGCAGGGCTCTTGTAACAGCCGCTCTCCCCAGAAAATCTCACGCGCACCCTGGCATATACAGCAGCACTTGGGACTGTAGTAAATGGGACTTTGTAAAAGTGTTTAATATGGAAACCACCTCCTCCTGGGAATCTAAAGAAATGTTATTAAATTGTGCACTTATGTGTAATATATATTGTCCCTTCCTACGAAAAAAAACAAACGGGGACTTTTGATGAAATGGATAGATGACCTCAAAGCATTGCTTATTGACTCAAATATTCAAACTTAGTGGCTAGACTGACAGACTCCTTATTGAATAAATAAATTAAATTAACCAAAGCAAAGTAATCAGGCATTTACAGTACAAATGTTGGGAAATGGCTATAGATTTTTTATTCTATTTTGCTGAATGCTAATAGAGTCAGTGAGAATTTCTATCATAATTAAAAAGAGAGGGGAGAGATGCAATGAGAAAAACACATTGGAATCGCCCCTAAAGCAAACCCGTATGCTCCCAGTGACAGCCTTTCCCCCAGACTGTGGATACGCAGGCACACGTGATGCCCGATTCCCTTACACTTCTATTCCACAAGAAAATTACTATCCACTCCCTTGAGCAGGACCATTTCCTAAAAGACAACTTTCCCCTGCATACTGTTCTCTGGGGTTAATTGAATGAGATTAGTTGTAATCCTTTGCCAATAAGAAATAGTTAAGCTTCATGCCAGACTATAAAGTTAAGCGAAAAAAAAATGTAAGGTTGCATCTTCTACATTTCCGAATGTAGCCCAAAGGCAAGCACAATAAATATATAAATAAGGAAGCAATTTACTTATCCTACCCTGTACACTACTGTAGCACATGCAATTTTTTTTCTCTCTATCTATATATATATACGTTATTTTCTCAGGTTCCTTTCTCATTTAGTCCAAACAAAGATTATCCTCACAGAATGACCTTCTTTTCTTGGTGGGGGGCCATTGCCTCATGCCAGTAACTAGATAACACACTCTATCAAGATTAAAAAAAAAAATCATTGGGAAGGCATAGGTATGATAGGGGCATCAATCCTAACCTGACACTGGCGAGGGTCAACCATTTATCTCTTCATTGCCTGTGGTTACTGTAGGGGCCATCTTGGCTCTCTATATCTTTTAAACAGCCGTTCAGGTGCAACTTCCTATCTTGAGAGAATCTGCTTCCTCAGTACTTTTTACTTCATATTTTGCACATGACATTCGGGTAGATTAATATTTCTGTTGGAGCAGCAAAAAGGGTTAACACGTATGCAGTATGTAAAGTTAAGAGCTTCGGCACAATTACTGTAAATAGGCTGCCGAATGGTAAGTTGCTGCAATAAATGTTATGAAAGCAGACCATCTTCAGTCTTTCTACACAATGCACAATGATGGACATCAACCAGCCATTGTCATGAGTTTATTATTAATGAGAGGTACTATGGCACAGAAACCCTCATTGTCAGTTGAAGTTCCGTGTGATAGTGCCCTGATCAGTCTACAGCAGTATAATAATTACACCCCCAATGTTTCTTCCTTATAAAAGGGGTCTGCGATTTTGTAATCAACTATTACCATATTATATTATTTATTAAACTGAGTAGTGTCATAGCTAATATTTGTTACTTTTCGCCTACGTTGTCAGTACCATTCATTCCAACAGCAAATGGCATCCGTAATTTTATTTTTCACTGCCAAGGATCTGGTTATTTTCTAATGCATTCCGTGGTTCTGTAATGTGTAAATGAAACAGACATAAACCTTCATAACGAAAACAATGCAGGGCAGTGTGTAATGGTTCTGAGCACAATTTGAGCTGCATGATAGAGAGGCCTAAGAGCATCTAATTTCATAGACAGTTACAACAAAGAACACGAAGAACAGTTGAGAATAGAGAGTTAGACGGTTACGAAACCAGTTTGCGAACCATGTGAAATTGTTCCTTTAGCCACGAAAATGTTGCGAATCAGTCAGAGATCAGCACATTATGGTTAAAATTCACCAAGCATTCAATGAATGCTTAAAAATGGTTTTCCTTGGTGCAGATGTTCAGAACAGGAAGATCATAAAAAAGAGAGAAAGTAGGAAAGACAAATGAAAAGACCATAGGGTGGCGGTATATTAGATAATGGTTCCCTATTTATAGAATGTATATGTTAGATCGACACTCGCCCTGTTGAACTTTGGATGCATGGTCAAATGGCCCATCAGTTAGGTATAGAACAGGTGAAAGATGTAGTGCTGTTGTTTCCATAGATCACAATCACCTGAAGAAGTAAAAACAAACAATGCATAGCGTAGTATGTCTGTGACCCAATAAGGGACACTTGGGGAGCCCTTGATTCAACAATACAATGTATGTCTCTTGGAATCCACCTCCAGAGATATTTTTAAAGTGGTTGCTCGTATCCATTCTTTGGTGTCCTGTTTTCTAGTCTTTTCTCACTTTAGGAGAATTTTCCCATATGTGGGAGATGAAAAAAACTATATATAGTGTAATACAGTAATACAATTTATAAACAAACATTTAAAAAAAAACATTCAATAAGCTATTCTAAATCCATCCCGAGCCGAGATATAGGTTTTGAGGAAAAAAAGATTGACGAATACAGGACGAATTGAAAATAAGCTGCATTCATTGTTAAACATCGAATTGATGGTGGACAATGTGTGATCTCTGTGAAAACTTTTCACCCTTATGCCGAGTCCATAGACGGACAGGCCGTGCTGAGGCGTGCGGACGTCAGCGCTGAGCCCTGCATCCTCAATGAGGATGCTTGAGAGGGGCTCACGCGAGCGTCCGCGGCGTGGCTCAGGCTTTGGAGTTTTCAGCCGAGCGCCAAGATGTTTTTCAGCGCGCTGTCGGTGTGTTGAAAACCTCCAATGAGAGCGGGGGGCTGCTCAACGTCAGTGGGTCACGGGCGATTGGCCCAGCAACATCACTGCGCCCGCCTCCCAGTCTCCCCCACCCCGATCGCTGACGCTGGCTCGCCTGTATGGCATGGAATCACACAGCATCTGCAGGCGAGCGTCACGGCGGTGCAGACACGGCTCCCCCGCTATGGCCCGGGCCTTAAGTTCTGGGGACTGGTTCATCAGGAATCTTTCGGACTGTCAAGTGTCCAAACTGACAAACGGGTTATTTGATAATAAGCAATTTATTGCAAAATATGATCATACTCATTCAGAAGTCTATAAGACTCTCTGCCAGGGAGTGTCCAAGCAGGCTTTTTATACATTTAATTTGTCTAAAATATGTTACTAGGCAGATTATATTTACCACATTAATTCTTAAACCAATCATCTTACAGATCATTAACTGGTTAGAAAGACCTAGAAACATCTCTGAATAGATACTTGTACAATTCTCACACGGAATCTGGGGTACTTCAGGCACAGTCGTAAATCTACTTAGAAGCGAAACCTCCATCTACACCAGACAAACATTCCTACACACAAAATGGATACTAAGGACATAACAGACTTTACAAAATGGAAACTGAACATCGCTTTCAATCCTCCTCCAGGACTCCCCCCCCCCTCCCAGTCCATTTCAGTAATATCAACAGTATCCATTTCAGCAATATACTTCATCAGGACAAAAAACATGTGAAAACATTTCTGAATCTATTTGGGAAAGTTTTGCACATCTCAAGCGAAATGTATTGGAAACAAGGTTTTCGTTATATAATATAATGATTGTTGTGTTTAGATTTTTTCTTTCCTAGTAAAATGTACAGTTTTACAATCTACTGATATAAAATATATTTTTAGGGCATCTTAAAATAGCTGTCATTCTGAAAATGATGTGGAAATGCTTTATAATATTAAGGCATTAGCTACTGTAACTACTTGTAGTTACCGAACAAAGTCAATATGTATGTTCCAACAGTAAATGCTTAGTCATTTTTCTTGTGCTGTTTGCTACCAGGTATGCATTTAAAAAGCTGAACGACGAGTCATAAAACCTAAAAATTTCAGACAGTTAATTCTTAGTCCCACGTGAACAGTGCATTCTGATCTAGGTCAACGGCTGAGTTGGTCATGAGTTTGAGCTAAAGAGATATATTTTAATTCCTACTGAAATATAAATTTTGTCAAATGCTCATGAGTTCCACTGGTCAGTTACAGCTTGGGGGATCAAATAATAATTCTAGAGATCTTCTTCAAATAACAATGCAGTCCATTAAAGGTTATTGAAGAAGTCCTCTGGAAATATATTGATTCTTATATGTATATCAGCCAAGGTTGTAGTAGCAACTTGGCTCAGTGCATATCAGAGTTGATTTAAAGGTTGCAGGTCCCTAGATATATTCAGGTTTCTCGTGGACTATGGAACTTAGCAAGCACGGTTATAGAATTGTTAGTTTACAGTATACTGTACAAGTATACAAGATTTTTTAAGCTCAAGCAATGACTGCAGAGGTCATTTCAAGGGCACATTGTTGACACCACATACTATGGAAATAACTCTCATAGCAAACTGCTCAGAGGGCTTGAGTCTAGTTAGCTCCACTGAGGTTACGTTTTCTACTTTAAGAAATCATATGTAACGTGATCTTGGGCAATGTGTAGAAAACTTTATAGCCTTGTACATCCCATTAAGATTTTCACTCCATACCTTTCTCAAATTCTAAATTATCCAAAGGAACTGCCAAAATAAGGTAACAAATAGAAATGACGCTTGATTGCTTCAGGGGTATTTCACATATCGTTTTTGTTATGTTTCGTATTTTCCATCTCCATCTGCTTCATAATTAAGAAGTCCATTCTAAGATATTAAAAGAAAGCCTTGACTACTTGTATATAATAGTATGTGGTCCAGCGCTGTAGTGCCCAGCTGAAGCTCGACGACCCATATTGTTTCTTATCCTCGGTATCCGTCCTCACTTACGCCCACATGACGCTCTGTGGACATGTTGTACTTGCGTCCGCAGACTCTAAAAAGGCAGGACTTAATTCAGAAAGTTGCTGAACATGTTTCAGCTTGTTCCAGTCAGATTTCTGTGTTCCTGTTAGTTTGTACCCAGCTTAGATCCCAGCCTGTGACCCGACCCTGCGGACCGCTTTCTGTAGAGACGAGCATGTTACAAAGGAATGTGCAGTATTCTTAATATCATCAAATCAAAGGTCCTAACTCAATGGTTTATGCATCCACTGGCAAGAAGCAAATGGATTGTACCATGGTATCATCATACCATTGATTACCAGAGTCCTCTGTCAGTAGAGGAGTAGTGCTTCACACAGAGAAGAATAGCTGTCCACCTCTATCTCAGAGGCAGCCCTAGCCAATGAGCTCCTATGTCTCTTATAATCACAGGACTCTCCATAATGATTTTGAGGTCTGGTTAAAAGCTTTGTAATGCCCAGAGTTTCATAAACCATTTGCCTTTGTGAATATTGTAGTTGCCTAATTTTTGAAAACATGTGCAGACTGCTGTATCTCTCCATTAATTATTTGGTAAAAAAGTACTGTACAAGGACAGCTCAAGTGTTGTTCAACATACAAACACATAGTACAATACGATTCTAAATCATAGGGACTCATAATCTTTGGTTAACCTGTGCATAACAAATGAAGAATAGTACATTGTAAGAACCACTGTGACATTCTCAGTCATTAAATGACGGCTAATAGCTGGGTTAGATCATTCCGTAATCAATATTTCTGATTAGTCAAAAAAACAGGACACTAATTGTCTAAGCTTAGAAAAAACCGGTAAACAGTGCTAGAGAAAAAAAGGCACTCCGTGGGTTTAAAGCAAAACAAAGCATAATATTATTATTACCCTTCATGTGACACAGCCATAACCCAAGTTTAAAAAAGGCAGCACACATAAAGCCTGTCTGTAGCTAACAAGTCCAATAGGGAGCATGGTTTATTTCAGCTAGAGTCAATTAACCAGTCTCCACCTGGCTCATCAAGCAGGTTATAAAATGTGCTGCACCAAACTACACAGAGATTTCTACCCACAGAGGGACTGTGCTGCAGAGAGATTCCCGGAACAGATCTCTCTAGCACTGAGGAAGTGTGTGCTGACCAAAGAGATCCCAGGGAACCGACCCGCTATTCAGGATGCAGCGGACCCTGGAAACCAGGTCAGAGTGTGCCCCCCAAGGACATCAATCCCGACTAATGCAAAGCAGTCCCTTCTTACAGATACCTTTTTGGAGTTTGGGGTCAGAGATTGATAAGAGGACCAGCCTCTCAGCCCTGTGAATAGGAAGTGTGTGTTAGCTCTTACAAATGGATACGCTGGTGTATTTGTTTCATGACTGACGATTTTTGGGTTATTTAACAATGACATTCCACATGGTTAGGTTGGTCAGGAAAAATTACTACCTTTAGGTTTTATGGGTGTTAAAAAAAAGTGGTGCCAAATATGCTACAGACAGCCCCAGTATAGCCAGTCTTGCCTGGGAAATTCTTGGAACAGTCTTCACAGTAAATGCCTCAAAATTTCTGTGAGATTCTTAATGGCCCCATCAATTAAAACACAAGGGGTCCCTGCACTCCCATTCAGTTTGAATTGGACTTTGCGGTGAGGCCCCCGTGTGTGTAGCATCTTGATCTTGGGCCATTAGAATCTTCACAGCAATGTGAGGCATTTACTTGTGAGACTGCCCAGAATTTCCAGGTACGTGTTCAATACTGGTGGCTGATCTGTACTTTATACGTGACCATTGTCATGAATTCCTCCCGCGAGCACTCTAATAGACCTGTAGGGATGACAGGAGAAAGCAAAAATCAGGCAACTGAAGGTCTGTATGAAAATGTATTCAGCAATAGAACAAAGTTTCGATGCTGCACGCAGTCTTTGTTCAAGGTGAGGGCTGGCACATATCAATAAAGTGCACATCTATATACACCCCTCACTCACCCACGAGGATGCACAAGAGAGTCTGGTTCAGGCCCAGAAACTGGTAAGAAGTAGAACATCCATGAGGCCACTTTGGATATAAACCCCCACCCAGTCTGTTAATGCTTTACTTGTCGACATTGGTTTACAGGTCAGGAGTCAGGTTATTATTTTTCCTTAGCACAGTGTTTCCCTTTTTTTTTTTACATTTAAATTTGTTATTACGCTCTCACTTCTACTATCCAGGTACCTTCTTGTTTGTTGTCTTGTATCCCCACTTGCACTATGTGCCCCATTTATTATTTGCCCTTGCTACCATTGCTTTGCATGTAGCACTGCCAATCTGCGAGTACCTTCGTTTGTCCTGTTGTTCCCTTAGCATTTGTTGCCCCCTGTCCTTGTTTGTTCCCTTAGCTACCTAGCATTTAGCTCGTAGCTCTGCAAACTTTGCAGAATCCATATTTGTTTTTCCCAGTTTTTGTTTTCCTTTAGGTTATAGTAAACCCTTTCTGTTTGTAAGTATTTCGTTCTTGTCTATTGTGGGTTCCATGCTACTCCGAGGGTCTTATACCTTCTGATAACCAACCATAGACAAAACAATACTGTTATAGCTGCTTCAGTGGTCCTGAAAGGGATCCTGAAACTCCAAACTAGAGTTAGTTTAAAGAGAGAACTGATCTGACCAAAACTTCCTACAGTATAAGAACAGCAAAGAATGTCATCATCCTGCACTATCAGCATGTTTTAACCACTCCCATCGTTGTCACTGCCAATGAACATTCATTATATACTAAAGGTGGACGTGGACAGGTACTATTTCTGCTTCATATTAGGACAGATACTGGGACTGAGTTAAGAGTCCTATGGGATAGACAATCAGTTGCAGTTTCAGTGGTACTGTAAGATAAATTATATTACATCCCAGACTGATGCAAGGTGGCAGTGTATAAATCCTAAAGCGGTTCCCTATTTATAAAACTTAGCTACACAAGGTAAGAAATTCCAAACTGCCTAATGAAGGGGAGCCAGCTTTATAACATGCATGACCCAATTAAGTCATATAACGGTAGATACCGTGTATCATACGTAAACACAATTCATTTTGATTAGCTATCATTCAATTTACTTTAAATTACTTCGAATTTAAATGCATATGCACGATTAATAATTGCTTAAATGCAACTCTAAGCTAAATTCCATGTGTTTTTATATTCTTGGTGCTACAGTTTTCCCGTCCATGTGGAATAGCTCTGTTCTTTTGCTGTGATTTTTAATGCATCATTGGTTTTTATTTGAAACCTAATGTGAGCCACATTAGTGTTGTCTCTTCCCTGGTTGTGTATACCCTAACTGTTCTACAATATCAAGCTACTTGCAGGACACAAATCTGTTTGTAGATGATAAAACAGATGTGTAAAGACAAAACCCCTGATAATGTGATTAGCTTTGCTATGAACAACGGGAGAGTAATAAATAAAATGCGCACTTCAAAATGTTTTTGTTTTCCTAGTGAAGAAATATGATTTCACAAACATTGGCAGGTGAGTGAGTATTTCCAGTTTGCAGTTGACATGAGAGGTGTTGTGTGAGCATAACTGCTACATTGTTTTTTCAGTCAGTCCATGCGTGCTCTGAAGCATGTGGTTTTGGTAATCCATGGATATATGGGGGAAAACCATGGTTTGAGTCATGTGGTCCTACCCCTAAAATCAATACCCACAGAGTGGGGACCTTTAATCATTGTAAATACAGGCATACCCCGCTTTAAGTACACTCACCTTAAGTACACTCGCAGAGTAAGTACATATTCACCCAATAGGCAAATGGCAAGCTCACGCATGCGCTGTCAGCAGTCCTGAACAGCAATACTGGCTCCCTACTGTACCGAAGCTGTGCGCAAGCGGGGGACTATTAGAGCCTGTTTACACATGCGTTATTTACATCAGTTATGCACGTTATAACGATTGCAGTACAGTACATGCATCGATAAGTGAGGAAAAAGGTAATCTTCACTTAAGTACATTTTCGCTTTACATACATGATCTGGTCCCATTGGTACGTAAGGCGTGGGTAGCCTGTAACCAATATAAAAATAACTACAAACTACTGATATGTCTCCTGCAAAGATAGTATAGAGCTGTAACCCATGTTCCCCCACCCTAAGGGAGATTCACTGTTGTTACCTGGTGTTGGTGCTACCGTTAGGCTCACAGGAAGGCTCTGAGCACACCGATGCTGTTGGGGATAGGCAGAACAGGCTTTAGGTGCTGGGATCGTCTTTTCTCTTGGGTGTGTTACAGCGGCCTCAATTCCACAGGGCTATTGTAGATGTTTGCAGTCCTTCCGTGGAAAAACACTCTCACCCCTCCCTGAAGAACTGGCAGCCTGAGGCAGCAGTATAAAACAGTAACTTGTTCATTCTTAGGGTACAAACAACAGCATAGCAACCAGTGAAACAGCATAAATCCGTACACATTCCTTTTTGCAGCAAGAGAGATTATCCCCACTGGGCCCTACATAACCCAGCAGAGTGTCACCTCGCAGCTTGCTCTTCTTTTGGTCCCTGGACTAAACCCCCAGGGCTGAGGCCCAAAGTCTATCCCTGTCTCCCACAATCCCTGGTGGAGTATGGAGTAGATGCTCCCACTCACCTGAGGGATGGATGGAAGGTGAACCAGAGCCCTGCCACACACTTCCACAACTCACAATAATTTGGGCTGCAGCCCCTTATGTGCCATGGGAGGGTCCAGGTACGCCCTATTATGGGAAGTACCTGGCCATATACCAACCCCCTGTCACTTCTAGAGAAGTGTGTTTACTGCATATGGCCGAGATAAACTCTGCCTGTGCTGGTACCAGGGTTATGTGTTAGCAGGCAGATTTAGTAGCCATGGGGGTATTGGCAAGACGTTGTGTTACAGCTTGTATGCTATGGTTGTAAGGTTGAGGTCTTGCTGCAGTTTTGATTTTTATTCAGTGCTGGATAAATTCAACTTGCTTTTGTCCCACTAGTCAAGCTATCTTGCACAAATTAAATCAGATGGGCAGTTATGCACTGCCTGTGCTGCTAGAGATACATGTATTGAAATGCATTGCAAGTGTTCACTGATAAATAGTGTCTAGGTTATTCTTTTCTGGGGAGGATCTATCAAGTAAAAATGAAATCCACAAGCATAAAGGCAACATTTCAGGTTTGTGACGCTTACTGGATGTTTCAGATTTTGTTATCTTAAGGCCTTGGCCCATGTTTGGCGCTTGCTCGCTCTCGCTTGCTGCGCTGTCCTCTACAAGGAGCTTTTGTGTCCTTAAGAGGAGACAGCAAGGCTTGGGAGGCGGGTATCACTGTGTGTGTGTGTGTGTCACTTGGTAGCTGCCAGTGTGTGTGTGTCACTGGGGAACATGTGTGTGTGTGTGTGCGTGCGTGCGTGGTGCGTGAGTACGTGTGGGTGTGTGGTGTTATATAAATATTTTAAAAATAAAAAAAAAGACATGTTGTGAGGAATAAATTATTTATTAACCATGTGCAACTTTGATATAAATATATTCACGCACGCACGCACACACACACGCGCAACACACACACGCACGCACGCCCGCACGCACACACACCCTACACACACACACACACGCACAAGGCACAACAACACACAAAGGCACACACACACACACAACACACACACACATGCATACACTCACCACATGCATGCATACACACACACACAGCATACACAGCACACACACACATGCTTACCAACACACAACACACATACAACACACATGGATACACATACACAACAGCATACACACATGTACATAACACAACACACACACACCCACCAACACAACACCACACACATACAACACCACACGCAACACACACACACGCATGCATACACACACATGCATACACATACACACACACCACACACATACACACACGCATACACACACACATGCATGCATACACACACATGCATACACATACACACACACACACATGCATACACACACACACACACACACACATGCATACACTCACACATGCATGCATACACACACATGCATACACATGCACACACACAGCACAAACACACACACACCACACACACCACACACAACACACATACACTCACACAGGCCTGCATACACACAATGCAGACATACACACATCACACACAGCAACACAACAGCAAAAAACACAAACACACACAACAACACACACACACACACACACACACACAACCAACACACACAAACAATCACCACATGCAGGCATACAACACACACATGCAATACACAGAACCACACACACACAAAGCATACACACACACACAAACACACACAACACAACACAACCACACACACACAAAACACACACATGCATACCTCACACATGCATGCATACACACACATGCATACACATACACACACACACAATGAATAACAACCACACAAAACACACACACACACACAACACCACACAAACAAACACACACAACATGCAAACATCCAAATCCACATGCATGCATACACACCACACAAAAACACACACCACACCACCACACACAAACACACACACACACAATGCACAAACAACACACATACACAGACACACACACAAACACAGGAGACATGGATCGGGGGACAGACGGGGACAGGATCGGGCAAGAAGGGGGAGAGAGGGGCGAAGGGAATCGGGCAGAAGGGGGGCAGGGATCGCAAGGGGGGGCACGGGATGGCAGAAGGGGGACAGGGATCGGGCAGAAGGGGGACATGGATCGGGCCAGAAGGGGGGCAGGGATCGGGCAGAAGGGGGACAGGGATCGTGGCAGAAGGGGGGCAGGGAATCGGGCAGGAGGGGGGCAGGGACGGGAAGAAGGGGGGAAAGAAGTCAGGGGGCGGGCCGGGAGCGGGCGCGTCCACTGGCCGGGGGCGGCCAGTGACGTCACGGAGCTGGTTCGCCTCATGGGCGAACCGCTCACGTGGACCGGCCTGTCTCGCGGCAAGCGGGGGAATTTTAAATTCCCTAAGACCTGCGCTTCCGCAAGCGCCGCGAAGCGCAGGTGAGCCCCATATAAAGCCGCTCTATTTGCGGCTGTAGGGGCTCAGTGCTGAGCGGGAGACGCGCGTCAGCACGCTTCCGCAAGCACGCAGGGAACATGTCGGGGCCTAAGGAATGCAACCATGGTGCACGCTCACTGTAGCTGGAGTGATACACGGTCTGTAGGACTGTGCGATGGAGGGCATGCCGGGAGATATTCCATGACGTCACCTGATCCTATTGGCTGAACCACACACGTGGACCCGGCCCATCTCCTGGCACAAACTCACATTTATTTTGATTCCTTGCACGCCGCGCACCCCATCGCGCTCGCGCACAACGCGGGTATATGGCAGCGGCTCATTGCCTACGGCATTTGACCATTGTCCGTCGCGGACCACGCTCATTGCCTACGGCATTTGATCATTGTCTCGTAGCGACAACCATGGAGCGTGGCCTTAGGAAGACATCAGAATTTAGTGCAACATAAGTATTCACTGTTAGTGCATTCCATAAGCTACCTTCCAGAGCTGACTGAAAATCCTCCCTAATGGATGACAGAGCATGAGGAGCAAGTTTACAAGCGGGTGCTATTCAATGACAACTCTCTGCGCCAAATGGCACCTTACAGCCCATTCACTTGAAGTGAGGGAAAAAAATGTTGAGGTATTAGAGCAGTAAAGGTAAAGAGGTGATGAAAGGACGGGTATGACGAGAGCATAGGAGATGAGCGGGGGAATAACGAGGAATTATCAGCGGAGATACAGTATAAGGAGGGGCAGAGAAATGTGAAAACCTTGAAGGATCCTGTGTAAGTGATACCAGGATCTGATGGCAAGCCAGGAGAGACACATGGACGAGATGAACTGTTCCGTTTGAAAGTAGTAAAATGATTGCAGGTTGCAGCATGTGAATAGATTTCAATGAAGTGAGTTGCAATGCATGGAGACCATTAGTAGTAAATTACAAACAGTTTGAGATAGGACAGATAGATTAGAGTTTTAGCACTGCAGTGAGATGTAATAGAAAAGGGAGTAAAGAAGATTAGTGCATGGAGACAGGAAGCAGAGGGGCAACATTTTGCCAAGAGAGTGAATGGTTAACAGAGAACGGTTGTAGGGACGGCCCTCGGAACAATGTATTAGGAAGCTATGTTAAGTTAAGGCAGCAGAACCGGCCATCACAAGGAAATATGCGAGAGACTCAGGAAAGTTGGGACCTGAAACTGGAGATATGAGGATTAGAGTGGCTGGAAATGTATTTGGCGGATTATCTGATAACGGCGGGTTGGGATCTGAAACCAGAACGGCATTGAGGAGGTGTCACCCAAATGATAGAATGTAAGAAGGCGAAAAGGGACGAGGGTCCCATATACTGGACCTTGTACACGAGAAGATGGATCCAGGGGGATGGAGGCATGTTAGCGAAAAGAGTCAGAAATAAGAGTGGGTATGGGGAGAGAAAAACGAGGCTTTTCACGCTCAGTACCAAAAGAGTGGGGGAGATCTGAAGCCAGCAGAAGGGGTCAACAGTGTAAAGATCAGCACAGAAATAAGCAGGAGAAATAGGAGAGTAATAACTTAAGTTTTGTCTGCAGGATATTAGTTATTTAGGTGAAGGACAGTTTCAAGTCAAGGTGTACTGGACGAAAGCGCCAATTGCACGAGGTAAGGCGAGTTAGGAAATAATGAAAGTTTTGAAACCGCGGAAGAGTACCCAGATGCTAAACCAGTTTGAGAGGAAAAGCAGAGTGAGACAGGGGAGAAAGGCCATCAAGGGACAAGGGTAGGCTGGGTTTGAAGAATTGGCTGTGTGAAAACGGGCAGTGCTGAAGAGACAGCCATGAAAGGGTCAGGTAAGGGAGGAGGTAAGACAATTAGATTTGTGACTACGTGACAGTAGATGCAAGCTGTCTAAAGGATTGAGTACGGTCATGAGTCGGAAGTGGAGTGAGGAAGCGAACTTCCATCTTTGCCAACGGGAGATAAAGAGTCAAGAGGGAAGGAGGGACGTTGTACACAGAGGAAGGGGTACTGAGAGAAGTAATTTCGTCAGGTACATAATCCACCGGCCTTTAAAATCATCATTGATGGTTTGACGGGAAGTAAAGAAAGGAGAGCGAGGTGAAAGAGCGCCCATGAGAAGAAGAGAGGATTGGACGGCAATACTGGTGATTGGAATGCTGTGAGTGTGGATTAGTGGCGAGACGTAGTGTTGTTTGGGAGCATTACCGAGGGCGAAGGTTTAAAACGGAAAAAGAGAATGTGGTAGACTGATACAGAAAAGACTGAAATATCAAGAGATTCTCAGTTATGTAAAAGTATACATGCATGTAAGCTCCCTTCAAGACCTGCACAATTCTACAAAACATTGAGGCAAGGGTCCGAGTTACTTCAATTGAATGGAAACATGTGCGAGAAATGCAACACCTGTCGGTCAATGAATAATGTGTGCACTGTCCCCTCCCCGACCACACCCCATGGGACGATCTTTACTGTTGCTACCTGTGTTGTGCGTGCTTGACATACCTGCCGGCGGGTCTAGATAGAAGGGTGCTTAGAGTGTTCCTCAGTTGGGCAGGGGAAACGAGGACGGATGTTGTGGGCTCTCTTAGTTCACACTTGGTGTCCAGCGCCTCACTCCAGTGGCTCTAGGGTAGCACAGAGACCAGTCTTCCACTGGGCACTTACAGACTGACTCTACTCAGATTTAAAACTGAGGAACTCAGGCGAGTATTATAGGAGAGACGAGAGTGAGTAACTTTATTGGCAGTCTGGCAGATGATACCACACACAAGCGATGCGTTGATGCCTGATCAGAGCGTTTTCACCAGGCCTCTGGATGGTGCAGGAAACTGATGGCGAGTTATTGGCGCCCCTAAGTTGCAGTTGAGGCCTTTTGTGCGAGTAGATGTCCCGCACCCCTGGAGGGCTGGAATGGGAACATTCATCCCTGAGGGGAGAGCCCTTCCTCCCTCCAGACTCCAACGGGGACTTGACCCAACTAATTTTTCAACTTCCCTCTGACATTCAGAGAAGGGAGGGCTAGATAGTTCTGTACCACCACTGGCTACAGCCACCACACACCGCCACAACACGACAACACCAGACAACCAGCACACACACGACACGACACCACACACGTCACCTCCTCTCCGTCAATCAGAGGATAGGCACAGGGGGCTAAGATAGCTAGATCAATGTTCTGTCACAGCGCACAATACCTATCAGGGCTTGGTGAAGGGAGGCAGGAAGGCAACGGGACCGAGCCCTGTTGACATAATGCAACCTAGGATAATTCGGGGTGTATAGTTATTTGTATGATATGTACCTCTGCCTTTGCTATACATAAGAGTTTAGGTGAAATCTATAGGTTAAACGGAAAAGCCCTCGTTATAATTGTTTATGTTCATTTAAGATCTGCTATGTGCTTTACAAGCTGGGTTCTTGATCGTTGGATTTATAACTCGGTATTGAATCTCTAATATCGTACCTACATAGACAACGTTGATACCTCATGCGCACAGAGCGACTAGAAACAATCTTGTGCTCTCGCATTTGAGAGAAAGTTGCCTGCAGAAACCTCTCTTGGGAGCAAGTCGAGTGAAAATGCAGGATGCAGCAGCACCGTCAGTTCTTTCTGCTCTTAGCAAGTGTGTTTCAACGGGCACGCATTTTTGCATAAAGCAGTACAAACTGAGAGTGAGCCCCAAGGGGAGATCACAAAGGAAATAAAAACTCAAGGATAATACCACACGCTCTTTCGTTGCGATTTTTCAAGTAATGAAATCGGTTAATGGAATACATGTACCAATCATTATAACACCAAAAGTTTAATGAGACAGAAGAAACCCCACGTTGTATAATCCACTTTAGAAAAACAATTTTTGTAACAAGGGGGAACCAAAGATGCATTTAAGAAAACGTATCTGTGGCTTATGTTTTATTTTGTCATTTTCAATCAATTGTTGGCATATCGGGCGGGATATTACGATTGTATGACTGATTTTGTGGGTTGTGCAATTCTTCTGTTTATAAAAACCTGTATGAGTCTCTTCTGTAAAAGCTGAGGCAAATCTTACACTTACCTTTAATTTATGAAATATATTTGGCCAGCGCAGGACACACATGGAGCCCAGTTATGACCCAGCAGGAGACGCCTCCTAGGCCATTCAAAAGTGAATGGGCGAGGAGATATTATCCGTGTGCAAGAAGGGGTCTTAGTGGAATAGCACAACTTAGTAAAGTTATAGCCCCGTATGAGAAAGTTGAAAAGAAATTCACATCCCAACCCAGCATCACTCAACAGTTCTGGTTGAGTGGCCACAGACAGGAAATCAGGAAAAGTGTCCCATAAAAAGTTTTGTAAAAACAGGTCGAGAAGAGAAGAAAAAAAACTTTTTTAAACACAAGTTATCACACATGTACTTTAAATCTGGTGTGGCCAAACTCCAGTCCTCAACGGCCACCAAACAAGGTCAGGTTTTCATGGACAGACAGTAATGGACACGGATATATCCTGAAAACTTTTCTTACTGTGGGTGGCCCCTTGAAGACGGAATTTAGGCCACACCTCTGCTTAAAGGGAAGAATCAAGGAAGCAACAGTGTAAGTTCTCGTTCCCTTTACTGGTGAAAAAGCTTGAATTCCATATTGGGACACACACTGTACTCACAGCTGAATGGCATACGGATATAGTGGCTTTTTCTGACATGTCACAAATGGCTACTAGGCAGTACAGTTCAAAGGCAAAACTGGTGCATTCGGGGCAAAAGATGGCTCAGATCTATCCAAGAAGAAAAAAAAAAGGACCAGAAGTTGCGCTCAAATGGGATTTTATATTTGACATACAGGTGTGGCGAACGAGAGGGTATTCAGGCCAGTTATACACTGCCATTATATCCTATGGAGATTCTGTAACAGTACTGCGTTATGGCCGCAATGCTGCTGCATTATGAAGCGCCACCGAGTTGACAATAACCTTAGCTAATACTAGTACCAGCTGCAGGTCGTAACTCTGCCCCATGGAAAGTTGCACCATTTTGCCTTGATACATAGACCCCCTTGTGTCATTCTATAGAAAATAGCAAGCTTAACATCCCTACAGCACAGGAGGATGTGTGAAAAGACTACATGTGTATACAGAGCTCGACACTTCAAACACCTGGGGCGAACAAG
>WSYH01010072.1:0-24118 GCA_036426205.1 Ascaphus truei | reverse complement strand
TATGGAAATAAACACAAAGAGAATTATAGTGCAGTATGTCAGTGAATTACACACACACATGAACATAACGAGACATAACAGTACTGACGCACAAGACCAACTAGACAAACAATGGCAAGGCTAAAAAATTGAGTAAAAGCTAATTTAATAAAATATGACACAACAAAAAATGAGAGTACAAGGGGACTGTGAGAGAACCAGGTCCGGAAGGTGTAAAACCGAAGCCCTACTTACAAAACTCAAATTGCAAGTCAGCATTGAGTGTTAGGAAACGGCACGATAACTCCTGCTATTCCTCTGCACCACGCCACTTGAACGACCTCCTGCAACTCCCTGCTTGTTCCGGATGAATTCTCCGTCACTTGGGGGCGGGTCCTGTGGATGCGTGCTCTAACAGTATCCTCCGTTCACAGTTGTAGTCCGGTCGCGTCACTCAAGTCTCTCCTCAACAACTACAGCTTTAAAATGAAACTTCCCAACACGTTTCGTGCGCATGCGCACTTCCTCAGGGGAATTGGAGTGGTGCAACTAAAGCCATGGTATAAATACACAAGCCTGGAAATTGATTGGCTTGTCATACCTAATGCTGATTGCCACCATAATTGACATACAGGTAGTTGTACTACCACCACAAATAGCCTTGCTAACATTTAAAACATGACACAATACATAAAACATGAAACAATAAATAATAAAATAAAACATTGGATTTAGATAAAACCCATGTGAAAAAATGCTTATTTATAAAAATGCCTTCAGTTCATTCTGCTTATACCCCATCAGTCATAACTTATCACCCTCATCGTAGTGTGATTAGTTTTTCTGGTCATCATCATAGATGCACATTGCTATCTACCATTTTCGAAGTCGCAGGGTCGTCTTTTCTGCATTTTTGAATTTTTGATTTTTGTGTTGTATGTCCTCATGTCCGATGTTCTCATGCTCAGCGCGTTTTTATTATCTACAATTAATGCTTATTATATTGTATCTTTGATACTGTGGCCACCGAAGCACGTAGCCGCCCCAAAATCCTATGTGCCAATAATGAGTCTGCCACGCAAGGCGCCCTCCCAGTGTGTTATTTTTTAACGATATATTATCGTCTCCTACCAGCGAATATTCTATCATATTTTTTTCGTGCAGCTTACGACGACGGATTAGAATAAAACAACCCACGGAATTAATTTAAATTAATCTCGCTGGGGGATTAAATTTAAATGTCGCAGACCAAGCCCACATAGGGGTTTTTAATGATCCATTGTGATATAAGGATTACAACAATCCGTCTCTGCTATCTTTTCCACAATGTAAAATCGTTTTGCAGGAAGCCCACAAAATTACTAGGACGATTATTTGAACTTGTTCCTGCCATCATTACTATGCCCTCTTTTATTTTTTTTGTTTTGTTTCCTTCCCCCAAAATCCCACGTGTCTGGTCAACTATGTTAGGCAAGTTGTGTTGGGTTTCTCCTCCATATCACCATATGTAAGCCAAGTTATATTTCCAAACGCAATTTCCCATAGTAATAATGGCACAAAAGCAACAAGATCAGAACTTTTGTTTTATAGACTATTCAATGGTTGTAGGGTGAGGTGGTTGAGTTTGCAGATATTGTTTGGTGTATACTGATTACAAAATAAGGCATTAACAGGAAATTTTTAATGGGTGTTGTATTGGCATCTTTTCGTCGCGGTGACATGCATCCAATGTTTTTTCACAAATGTACATCGCAGTATGTCTTACGTCAAGCCACGCATGAACTGCATCTCGTCCTGAATGCACAGATTGCATAGTATGTATTTACATAAACATGTGTTTGTTTTGTTTTCAAAGTTTATTAGTCATTGAACACCATAATCTATCATACAAAAAGCATAGCCTAATCCAGAGAACGTTTTAACATTTTTTGGGGGAAAGAATGACAACCTAAATTGTTGTAGAGCGAGGGGAAGCCTCCTTAGAGGATGAAGGCCAACGGGGGGAGTGGGGGAGGGTGGGGGGGGGTAAGTTGGGTAGCTCCACCCTGGCTGACGGGAGCCCTGGCCCAATGGTTTCGGGAGTTTTAGCTCCATATGATCCTCTGTATCCCTGTCTGGAGGATGGTGTCCCCTACCTGTTGGTAGATGCTTGCCCTTAGTACTAGGCAAACGTCTCAGTGACTCCCATACTTATAAAACGCAAATAGGGTTTTGCCTAAGGGTGGGCCGTAAGCTTCTTCCATGGCATCGCTGATTTCTCTTTATAATCGTTCTTGTAGCATGGGTGGTACTTCTCATCCAGGAGGCCACAATTTCCATCTATTCCAGCGGTTACGATAAATGATGAATTACTAGTTTCCTAGTTGTGGCGGCGTCAATCTTCCGTGAGCATTTGGCCTGCCGTAGAGAGGTCTCGTGGTTCGATAGAGTAATTCCATGTCAGTGACCTCTTGTTATCAAATTCTTGGACCTTGGTCCAGTATTCTCACCATTTCTGACATGTCCACCAGAATGGTGGACTCCTGTCCCCTCTAGGACCAAAGACTTCTTCTCACGAGATCTGGATCCATGGGGTCGATCTGTTAAAACGTACTGGCAGTGGATACCAGAAATACAAGATATTTATAAATGTTTCCTTGTTGTAGGCATATGGAAGTTTTCTGAGGCTGCCTTCCAAGTTTCTTCCCAGGTCGTCTTTCTATGTGATGTCAGGCCTGCTTTGCCCATATTTGAGCATGTAGCTTGTGTTTTGTGGGGGGGGGGGGGGTGGGGGGGCGCTGATTTCTCTAGCCACGTCAATGTTTCCGAAATAGAGGACCTTTTGATGGGTAATTAATTTTACACAGGATATTCAAATTTGGTGAGAGAATGGGAATTCCGGGAGGGCCCAATGTTTTCCGAATAATAATATCGGATTTGGAGTTATTTAAATGTGTCCAATTCCTACTATATGTATTTAGCAGCCGGAGCGGTCTTATAGACTCAGGAGTCTTCCCAAGGCTTAAGCAGGTCGGCAATCGCTCCATTTCCCTTCATTTTTAGTTGATTCGAACGCTGTTCCGTCACTCCCGGGGAATTTTGGGTTGTTGAAATAGGCTTTGGTGAGCTAGGAGTAGGACAGGCCCTATTCTATCTTACTTTAGACGCAATACTTCCCATGTGTGTAAGCGGTGGCCTTTAGTTAAGATTTGGAGTGTCTAATCTCCCTGTCCATGTCTCCAGTGGACAGGCTAGCAAGAGCATCTGGCATAGTGTGACTCTATTTTAAATCCAGCAACAATTGGGGGGCTTGGGGTCTTTAGGTTGCTTTCCTTCGCATTGCTTTAGCTTCAGCTAGGTAAATTTGTATATATCTGTACCCCATGCCACGCCCGGATACTTGGGCCAACATGACTGATCTCTGCGACCGTTCTGGTGTCTCTTACCCCTGCCATGATTAATGAACAACCTATTTTGAATGTTTTTTCAGAGCAGTGCCATGGATATGACCAAGGAGTTTTGGGAAAAGTCCATAACTCTGGGAGTATGCTTCATCTTTTTTTTTCAACTTCAAGTTTATTGTAACAAGTTTACAGTACATTCTTATTCACAGTACAAAAAGAACATATATCTCAGATAACATTTTCAATGTACACCTAATCCCTCTGTGAGTACCTGTGCAACAATAAACATGTATATCTCCGCCAAGCAGTTCTATGTGGTACCTTAGAGTTAATTACTCTCGTTAGGTAACATAAATAGATGGGGAGGGGAAGGGGAAAATAGGTGGGGGGGGGTGATAACCGCATGTACGCGGGCCTCTCCTGTTTGTTACGATGAGATATTAGGTCAGTTTTTTGCGATTTCCCCCCACAGACAGCTCTTGTTTGTTTAGCTCTTGAGCTCCCTATGCCCCATCGCTGCCCCCGTGTACGGCCAGGCACCATTGTTATGCTCTCGCCCGTCCTCCTTAGTGATAATGCATTTTGGAGGCTATCAGTGCAGATTGTGGGGTTCAGCTACCCTGGATTCTTCTGTTCCACCAAGGTGACCAAGAACTTTTAGATCATTTGGCCAGCCATTGTCCATAACCAACTCTCTTAAACGTTTTCCATCTTGCATATTTACCGACACATTGATTTGATCTTTGGGATGTTTGGGATTCTCGGGTTGTTTCCACATGCTTCGACTCGCACCAGCCCCTCGTTGCTGTTGCGAAATGTGGCAACTAGTTTATTTCTCAGTTTAGATAAACCCGGCCAGGCCTATTCAGCAGGAACATGCCATGGGCCGGGGGATTGTACGGTCAAAAATCCTCTTGATCCAATTTCTTAATTTCTTCCCTCCAAATGGGCGAGATTCGCAGGGCAGACCAGCATTGGCAACAGGGTCCGCCCGATTCTCCACACTGCTTTTGGACACATGGCGGGGCGTATCCTGGCCAACGCTGTTTCGTTGCAACTTCGCACGGGGTGAGGTCCCATCTTCATAATACTTTATATGCATTTTTCCTTCAATTTGTACACAATAGAGCTTTTTGGCGGCCGCCTCTAAAATGGCCGACCATCCTCTCCTCCTCTAAGGGCTTCTCTCCCGGATTCCGTCTCCCACCTCAGTTGGTATGCTAGTTTCTTTTCTTGTTCTTGCATTTCCAAACCGCACTTTTCTCTGTAGATCTGCTATGTAAGTCACACGTGTTGTTTCTGTCAGCAGAGCTTTGTCAAATGTCGTTAATGGCGGTATGTCGGTGTGCTTGTTAAATACGCCGCTGATCTGGAGGTACCGGAAAAGTTGAGGTGGATGCTTGTCTCGGATCTGTGTGGTTTTCTAACATGATTTGGACTTCTCCAAATGTGTATCCCCTCCAGATCTCCGTGAGCCGAATATCTCTATATTGTTTCTGGATCCCTGGGTGTGTTCTACTAGCCCTGGCACAAGTCGGGGTTGCCCCACAACGGGACTCAGTGAGTGTTTACGATGTTAAGGTATTAAATTTAGAAGGCCTCGCCAATTGACAATTGAGTTGATCATCGGGGGAGCGGCCGTCATGCCCAAGTTAACGGCTGTTTTAGGTACCACAACGATTGTCTAACTCCATTGGGACAGAATCGATTCTCTAGATCCACCCATTTTCAATGCTAGGGATGGTCGCCATGTGTGTGAGTTTGACACATTGCGCGCGCTTTGTAATAGATTACAAGGCAAGGGTACCGCTAGTCCCCCTGTCCGAATTGTCTTTCTCATAATTGATCCTTTTACTCTCGGTTTTTTTCCTCCCCATACAAATTGGAGGATTTCACTTGAAGTGAGTAGTATTGCCTCTCAGTCTCATGGTCTCTGGCGAGAGTCTGAAAGAGGTATAGGATCGGGGGGGAGATTATCTCTTTACCTATGTATCCTACCATCCAGGAGATCCTATATGGCATCCCTTTCTCAGATCCGCTCTTAAAGTTCAATCAGTTTGGATCATTTTGGCTTCGTAGATGCCTTTATCGTCTTTAGTAATATGGACTCCTAGATCCTTAATGTGTGTTGGGTGCCAATTAAAATTGAAGTTCAGACTCGTAATTTTTGGCTGTTGGCTTGTTTGGGAGGCTGAATTTATAGGGCCTCTGATTTTGGTTTGATTAATGTTAAATCCAGATGATCTTATTACAGATTTTTTCGCAACATGCTCAACAAACAGGTTTTGGCACGAGAGGTAGGAGGGTCTACGAATCACAAGCGGATGTCGTGCAGTACATGGAACACCTTGGGGATTTTGAATCACCATAGTATTCCTGAGATACTCTGGGTTGGTACTGATCTGCGGACCGCTAGAGGTTCACATTACACAACGGTTAGACAAGGGGAGATCATGCCCCCTGACGTCCACGTTGATTGGAATGTGGGTTGATGGGAGCCCTGGTGTATAACCCTAGCAGCAGTGGCCAGAGAACACACGCCATTTGGCGCCACTTCACCTTATCCCCAAAGCCAAATGCCGCAAGCGTCTGTTGTGTAGGGCCCATCAATCCTGTCAAAACTTTTGCTGCATCCATACTTACATCAAGCGTTGTATGTTCTTATTAAATTGGCTATCTCTAGCAGATCAATACTTCGTCGGTAATGTCCGCAGCTTGTCTACCTTTAATAAAGCCGACTTGATCTGATGTATAATGCTGGGCAGGATGTTGGCACAACCTATTGGCTAATTAGTTTGGCGTATATTTTGTGACCGTCAGTATTAATGACGGAGTTGGGCGATACGTTTTGCAAATCTTGCGATGCTTTCCTAATTTATAAATCACTGGTATAGACCTTGGAGCTCTGCTCCGGGAACGGGGCTCCTGCCAAAACGGCGTTAAACATTCGGGCGCAGCCATGGGGCCTAGTTCTCAATGAAACTCGTCTTTAATACATTCGGCCTCGTGATAGCCATCTGGGCCCTGGGGCCTTTGAAGAGCTAAGGTTCAGAGAGACCTGGGAAAGTTCCTCGAATGTGACTCTCTCTAACACTCTCTGTCCACTCTGATGCGGACCCCGCTAGATTGGCGCTTCGCCAAAAAAAAATCTCTGCGGCCCTTGCGGTTTTTGTCTGCATTATGCACCACTTTCTCTTCTCATCTATAGATTTTCAATAAAATGATTTGATTCTTCCACCCATGTTTTTTGGGTGGGGATGTAGAGGCTCTCCGTTTTAACCCCGATCGCTGTATGTTATGATTTATTGTTTGCCTGTAATTTGCGTGCTAGCATGGTATCTGGCCTGTTTTGCCTTTCATAGTATTTCCTCCTCTTGACCAACAGAGAGTTTGTCTGCCTGCTAGGTCCATCGGTAGATTAAGTTCATTTTGGTGATTCTTTATATCAGCCAATATCCTGAGGTCAGTTTTTTTTGTGTCTTGTCATAAGGGTGTAGTAGTTTGCTTTGGGTTCTTACCACTTTCTAGGTTCCTCTTCCTCTCTTTCGTTCGTTAGCCTGCGTATCCAATTATACTTTGGGGTTGCTTATTGGGCCCTCCCAATGGTAAAGTCGATTTAATCAACACTCGGATTTACTAAAATTGGTTGTTATTTTCCTCACTCTCAACTGCGTCACATGTTGTGGGAATTTTCAACGAGCTGAACTCATAAGTTTCAGTTTTTCGCCAGGTCTAATCAGAACGACACTTTGCGTGCACCGTAGCTCTAGTTTTGCATGGTCCGGACCAATGAAATATCATGGACCCTCTGTGTGGAGACCACGGGACCAGTCTACGAGAGATGAGAAAGAGTCCGATTCTGCTATATCATCATGGGGTGGGCAGTAGAAGGTATATCTTTTCTCTGTTGGGTGCATCTCTCCCCGCCAGATATCGTACAGCTGATTTTTTTCTTGAGTCCCGTTTTTAAATGCGTCTAGGGCTCTCCTCTGACCCTCCTAGGTGTGTGCCTGTCCGATCTAGCTTCGGGTTCATCTAGATCTAAGGTCACCCGCTGGATAATGTGGCCTTTGGCGACCTGTGTGTAGTTTTTGAAAGGAACTCTCTGAAAACATTTGTGGCTTTTGCTCACAAGACATACAGCGAAGCCAGAGTCCAACCGTATGTTCGTAGAATAGTTCCATCAACAATCAGGATCTGCCCTCTCCGTCCTCCTGAGTGTCTGCAAATTTTGAAGGGAAACCGCCTATTGTGGAAGATAGAATCCCCCTCCTGCGCTCTTTTTTTCTGTCGCCGATGCTCAGATAGAATTGTGTGTGCAGTGCTTATCTGATGTTAGGGTATACGTCGGTACTGGAAGTGATCTCCTGGAGGAGTAGAATTTCTGCTTGTTTACGTTTGGTAATCTATGAAAGTGGCTTTCCTTTTTAACGGGCCTGTTAAAGCCATTAACATTATTAGTAAGATATTTAACCAGGCATTTACATTTCGAGATGTGTATACTGCGTCTCGTTGTGATACTGTACGTGTGTATCTTACCTGTTTTATGTGGGTGAAACCTGCGCGCTGAACGAAGCCGTTGGAAGTCCTCTGTGCCTACTACTGGGGGGGCGCCCCAGCGTCCCGTGGAGGGAATAGGTACTGTCCTCTGTAGGTTGAGCGGTTCTCATGAACATAATCATTAGACACCACATCAGGAGGCGCCGAACAATTACCAGCTGGTATATCGCACCGGCAATGTTGCGTAAGATAGGTATTGGTCACAGTGGTGGGTGTGTCGGTTACACATTTATGCTTGTAACCTATAAATTACTTGAGCATTCAAGCTGAGATGGCCGTGATGACAACCCCCCGGAGACCCTCCCACCGATCGGAAGGGCCGTTTTTTCCCCCGTATCTTCACCGCACCTCACCCTTCCGTGTTATCTTCTCCATCCCAACCCTCCTTCTGGGCGCCACTGTATGGGGTAGGTCGATCGGGTCTAATAGCGCCTGATGGGGTAAAGGTGTGCGAGAGCCGGACCTCTCGTGAGTATCTCCGGCTCCAGCCCCCGCTGCCCGCTGAGAAATCAAAAAAGAAACCAGAAAACGTAGATTACCAACATTTAACTATTTCCTTTGAAGCTAGACCAAACGATCTACTTAGTGTAACACTATGTGTATCTCTCTAGACCGGTAATTATCCAACTTTGAAGCAGCTGCAATATTGAACTTTTCCAATGGGGGGATACCCAGTAAGCATTCCCATCCGCCCCCCTCCCCGCAGATATCCCGGTATTTTCCCGAACTGAGTGTGGCCGTAGGCTAAGGTCTTGGCTAAGAGGACTCTGGGTTCCGCTATTATCGTGCGCCTCCGTTTTATATTTTATATTGACTTCTCGCCTGGGCGCTGAGTCAAATAGAACCAAGCTAATCATGCCCCTCTTAATCCTAAATCCTAGGGGCCCTGGGACTCTAGCGGTAGTGGTCCCGCCGGGTAGCGCATCCCCCCTCCCTCCCACCCCAATCCTTGCTTGAGTTTTCTTGATTTTGGGTCCCTGGAATATCGCCAACTGTCGTTGCCAGATCCGCATTGTCCCAGCAGTGCAACCTCCTGTCACAGGTTCGCGGGTCAAAAACAGATGGCAGGTGCACCTGAGGACGTCTCTCATGACGCGCCCCACGCCTCCAAGCTGTGGTCGCCACCTCCACTGCCTTCACGCCCCACGCTGGATTCCTGCCACACTCCCTGAGATGGCTGCCTACTTCTGTTGTAAACCAGCAGTCCTGTAAGTGATCACCAGAGGGGGGGGGCGGTGAAAAAAGCTTCTGCTGGCGGCCATGCGGTCTAGGAGGGGAAATGTGAAAGGCTCCTTTAATTGCTTAATTGGACCTTGGGCTGCTGTCAACGAACCGGCTTTTCAACTGGCAGCAGCCACGAGGTCCCCCACTCTGCTCAGGACTCTCCAGCGCTGGATCAGGCTCCGGAGTCAAGTGAGAAGGCTGGCAGGGACCGGGGGGCTAGGGTTCTCTGCAACAGACCCCCAGCCTGGTTCAGGACGAGCGTCTCATCATTCTGCCTCCGCAGCGTTGTTTGCGAACCCACGTTTTTGATTACCAGGATGGGCAAATGGAATATGCCAGGTATTTACCCCACTCCTTTTCTTGTAAATCCTTGTAACTGGACCCATAGTTCTGTGTCTGGGCCGAGGTGCGGGCGAGATATGCCTGATAGATATCTGGAGTTTTGAACCCCTCAACTCCATGGAACTTGCTTCTCTTGCTTGATCTGGCAAATAGAGTCTTGATGCCGGTAATAGTGGGAAACGCACTATGATATCTCTTCGGGGTTGTCCCTTCCCTGCTTGTGGGCTTTGAGCGCAGCACCCCTGTGGCAGCACCGGTCCCAGGTGCAGATATCCTAGCTCATTTTTGTCTTTGGGAGCATGCATCCCAGCCACCTTTGCAACAAAGTCCTCGGGGTCTTTGATGTTTCTGGGACCCCCCCTTATGCGTAATTATTCAATCCTGCGGTCCGGTTATCCGCTGTCCTCTTGTTTATCAGCAATCTCGCAAACCTTTCCCTTCCTCCAGTTGGGAGACCAATTTTATTAGTTTTGCTGTGGCCCTTCTGTGTTAGCAATCCATGTATGTTTCGAGGGTCCCCGGCGTCCGTTCGCCCACACTCCGCAAGGTCCCTCTTAGGTCCCACAGTTCTCTGCGTGAAGACTGCTTCATTTCCCCGTCAGAATCTCGCGAGAATTTATTCTCTCTGACCAGTCTCTGTTCGTCCCTTGCTGGGCCAGTCTCTACTTATCCGCTCCGGCTGCATTGTGGGTGGCAGTAGAACGAGCCTCCTGATGCCCGCCGGGGTGCTTTATTAATAAAATATGTCTTGACCAGAGGGGTCCTTTTTTGACTTCGCCCTGGTTTGGCATCACCTCGGTGGTTCTGACGATGTATCTTCCTAGGGAGGGTGTCGGATTTGATTTTTTGTGCCGCTTTTATTCACAATTTATCCGTGTGAAGGAGCTAGAACCTATGCTTTCCATTCACCCTGGCTTCCGCATATGCGGCTCGAGTATGTTCATTCTTAATGGATTATTCCTCCGCAGATCCTGAATCCTGGTACCCTTCCACTGATCTAGGTCTTTTTTTGGATCTTTTCTAGAATGCGCTGTGTATTGGTCCTGATTAAAGCTTTGCATAGTTCCGTTGATACATGCTCCCGGTTTTAATTATGAAGAGCACACTATACTGAATTTAATTTGAGGTAGTTTTCACTTCGGGGTCCCTGGGGACTAATGTTTAGGGCCTCAGATTTGGTCGCTGGTTAATTTTATAATCCTGATTTCTTTCCAAAGTTCCGTCAAGTTTTTTCCGTTTGAAGTTAGGAAGGAATTTGGGTTTAATCACAGTTAGAATGATTCATCATCGAATAGGGAAAGTGTTACATTTGTTTTTTTCAATATAATAAACCTGTATGTTCCGGTTATTTCGATTTTGGTCGCATAGTGGTTCCAATCGTGTAGGGCAAAAGAGGGGGAACAGGGGGCAACCTGCCGTGTTCCATTTTTAATGTGGAACCTCTCGGAGTTTTCCGCCTGGCAAAATCTGACCATGGCAGATGGGTTCATGGTAGAGTTGCCCGTACTCCTTCTAAATAGTCCTTGTAAAACCGAATTTGTCAATCTTTGTATCCAAGAATGCCAGTCAATTCGTGTCGAATGCCTCTTCTCTCGCGTCCCAAGCTCCTATACATTGCTTTTGTGATCTGTCCGCATATGGACAAGTCGACTATATGTAATTATTTTGGGTCCTATGTCCGAGACTTGGCTGACCTGAGAACAACCACCATGATCTTGGTGTATTGTCTGGTGTATGGATAACGTCGGTTCGCCATATCTTACTATACCAATTTAAGTGTTTGTTTCACAGTGAATGGGGGGGGGTGGTAGTCTTCCGCGAGGGGGCTATCCCCGCATGGATTGGCTTTCCCTTCTTTTGTATTGGTGGCCAGATTCTGTTCGACCATGAATGGTGGGAAATGGATTCCTTTCTAAAAAATGAAGTTGAAACAGTTCAATAATGGGTAGACAGTAAATTGTATGGAATTTCTTATAGTAGACATTTGTGAACCATCAGGCCACGGAGTTTTTTTAGAAAATTTGTTGATGCCTTCATAGCTGCCCGTCAATTCTTCCATTGATATTTTAAGGCATTCAGCATGGCATTTTCCTCCCGTTTAGGGTGGGAGCGCTACAGGTCATCCTAAATGTCTGAAATACGACTTAGTTCACGCAATGTTTGGTTAGCGTTCAGGAGTTTCCCAAGCCTTAAGAGATCGCAATCACTCCAATCATTCCCTTCGTTTTTTAGAGTTGAATCGAACAAAGCTGTATCCGCATCCGGGGGAAATATTTGGGTTGTTGGAATAGCGTCATTGGGGAGCCTATGGAGGACAGCATATCCTCTTACAATTGCTTATTGTATACATTTGTGAAGCCTTCAGGGCCCGGAGTTTTAGAAATTGTTGATGCCTTCCATAGCTGCCCATCAATTCCTTCCTTGATATTTTATGCATTCACGCATGGGCATTTTCCTCCCCTCAGCTAGGGAGGGGAGCGTACAGTCATCTAAATAGTCTGAACATAGACTTTAGTTTCATAATGGGGTTGGGAACAATTCTCACTAGTTATATATTTAGTATGAGTTTAAGTGATTCTTCTGCTATTTTTTTTCTAGTTATATAGTATGTCACCAGATCTATTTTTGATCGCCGTTATTTGTGACCTTTTGTGGTATTCCTCTTAACTTGCTATGCAAGAAGTCCTGTCGGACTTATCCCCTGTCATAGTACCCTCTGCCCTCTCAGAAGTGATTGTTTTGTTAGATTCGTGATGACATGTTTTGTTCCTTGGAAAAGCTGCCCTGGATCCTCTGAGGCTTTTAAACAAAAATTGTTTCTTGACCTTAGGGTTGGTTATAAAGGCAAGTCTCCATCTTTTCCTGATGACACAAATTGTGTTAGTGTAGAAACTGTCAGAGCATGATTAATTCTCTCCAGGCAAACTATTTATAGATTGGAAACCTTTGGTGGGCAATACCGATAAGTTTTAATAACTACTGAAATTTAAGGTTATAATTGGGAAACACAGGAATAAACAGGCGACATATCCAACAATGATTAAATGGGGTAAACATAGGTACATCCCTTGATGGAGACGGATTTAAAGAGTGCTTGAACAGCAGTATTGCAAACTTCCGCAATATCAGAAATTGTATTGCATGGCAAGAAAATAAGATCTTATCGTGGCATCAAGCGAGTTATTTAAAGGAAGTTACTGTTAACATAATTACGCCCTATACAAATCATTAGTAAGACCAACTTTCAATATGGGGTACAGTTTGGGTGCACCACACACTAAAAATACATCTTGGGAGCTAGGGAATGTGTAGGGAAGAGCCATCAAATTAATAAAAGGATGGAAACACGAGATGAAGATAGCCTAGCTCATTTTTTTGGTTACATTAGAAAGAAGTAACTATGCATGTATTATACTTCAGGGGACGACAATCGCAGTGCGTACGCGACGACGTGCGCACGGCTATGGAGCATGGCCATGACGTCACAAATGGTAAAGCTTGCACTGTTGGCTCACAGTGTCATGTGGCACGGCCAGCCACTCAAAAAACAATGTCTTTGTATTTCCACCAAGTTGCCGACGCCACCAGACACTGTCTCTGTCCACGCGCACGTGCGTAGGAAGACAGGTCATTTTCCATTGTCGCACCCGCACTTGTATAATACATGCCTAAGAGGAGGAACAAATAACTATCTAAGGCAGTCAAAATGACCACAGGGTCAATCCCTTAAATTTGGTGGGACAGAGAGATTTCAATCAGCACCGGGTTTTTTACAGTGAGAGCAGTTAAATGTAAATTCAACAACCATGGAGACTGTATGGTAGATAATAGATATCTTAAAAACAAAAAAATTTGACCTTTTTTAGAAAGGAAAGGTATACGGGATATACCCAAAAATAACATGGAAGGATTTTGATCGACGGAGGAATTACTTTTTCCACCCTTGTGAGACATCATTGAACTAATGTTTTCACTTGGGTTTTTTGTTTGCCTTTGTTCTTATATTAATCTCTATAGATAGTATCTATCTCCTATTTTAAGCATAGGGGAACTTGATGGCTTTACTGTATGTCTTTTTTAATCGTTGAAAAATTATGTAACTTTATAACTATGTTAACTATGAATCGCCCACATTTACTATGGTCCAACTACAATCTTGACCGCAAAACATTTAAATATCCGAGACATTGTACAGATTTTGAATAATATATTCAATTGAAACATTTTTGACTATGTCGTATTAAATAAATAACACTACAGAATTTGCATATTTTAAATAATGGTAAATTGCATCTGTGAAATATTAATGAAAAAGCACTACAAAGTCAGACAAGCATACTTAAATAGATTTTCAGCTCCACAATTTATATCCAGGATGCCTGATTAAATCCACCAAAATCAATAAGAACCTTCTGCCAATCCTCAAGATGCTACCAACCGTCAATATTTATTTTCTGATTTTACTCATTAGTAATGTGATGTATCTTTTGTGGGGGATATATCATGGCTAACATACTAATATAATATGCTCCGCAAGACCCAACCTCTGGCTTGGCATGAAACAATTGATGAAAACCCATGAAAAGAATGCGCGGGAAGTCATTGCATGCCTGCTCTTTCCACTCCGCATTAACTAGGCAAAAAAGGTTAATACAAGTCCAGGAATTCAACAATTGTTGATATACGTTTATATTAATCTGTGTATTAAAATAACTTATTTAAAATTTACTATAGTGTTTTAATTCTCTATTATAATTTTATGGACACTTGCAGAGCAAACCTGCTTCTCCTACTATGGGCTGAGCGATGAGAAGGGAGACCATGGATGGCCTTCGTGGCACCAAGTAGAAGGGACCATTATCTTTAACTTGTGGTTAAGTGGGTAGGTTGTTACTGAACTTAAATAGGAGTTAATTAGAGAGTACCTACAGTGCAGAGAGTTACTATTAATTGCTTCTTATGTACAAAATCTGGAGAATGTGTATTCAATTACTTTAGTTTTAATTTATACTGCAGCCAAACTTTTATCTTCCTTGAGTGACGTTGTCACGACCTTGGGAGTCAACTCCGCCCTCGGCGTTCTCCTTCACTTACCTCGCTCCACCGGGCTCTCCCGCCCTCGTAGCAATCCTTCCTCCAGGACGCCGGTCGCCATCTTGCCTAGACGCGCGCGGCGCACGCCCACATTCCCTTCTAGTGTCGGGTCTGGCGTGTTGGTCCGGTCACGCGCCCGCAGAACGGCCACACGGGGGGCGCGCCCACACGAGGATTTCACCTCTTTTTTAAAGGCATATCGCCCATTTGTAATGCTGCAATCAAATGCATCCGTTCGTCTCTACTCCCTCCCCAGGAGTTCCTCTGGACCTATCCCTGACTCAGTTCTGGCCCATTCACACACCTCCACCTTGCTACTCGCCATTGGACCCTCTTGCCTAATATACCCTGCAGCTTAATTAACTCATCGGCTGAGCATAGAAAAAACCAGTTGTTTCCTCATCACTCTCGCTCCTAGTCCTGTCTTGTCCTGTCTTGTTTTGCAGTCTTCCTCGTGTTACCGAACCGGCTTTCCGCTATGTCTACCCCACCTCTGGCATCGCCTGAACTCGGCATAAAATGCCACCACGCTCTCCGCACCTCTGGCATCCCGATCTCGGCAAACGGTAAACATTACGTCCCTCTCTCTAACCCTGGACTTAGCAAACAGCACCCTCTACACCATCCTTACTTCTCCTGCCTGATCCGGACTCCCAGACCACTCTACTCTCAAACGTGCCCTCGTGGCTGTGGGTGCGTTATATCCTACCCACCTCAGCACGCGCGGTCCCGTCTCGTTTGTGGTAGCACGTCCTGAATTATGGCTCCCCTACAAACATGGACCCCCGCTGAGGTGAGCCAGATTTAATATCCCATAACAATCTCTTCACCAGGCTAGAGACTTATCTGGAACAAGCTGATAGGTGAATGGATACCTTACAGCACAGCGTTTACATTCCTCTTACCGTCAGTCCGAGCTCCAGTCGCCACCTTCATCCGTGGCTTCCACAGCCTCCGCAACCCGCCTTTTCCAGAACCTCTGTTTGCTTTTGGAACCTCGTATTCCGGCCTCCACAACTATGCTGGGATCCCAAGGATTAGGGGCTTCCTTACAACATGCCTCATTCAATTTCGACTCTCACCCTCTCGTTTTTGTCTCTTCTGTCTCCAGGTCGCTATCTCATGGCTCTTCTCATCGCACGAGGCGCTGGCATGGGCTTCCCACTGGGAACAACAGGAGGTCTCCTTCCTCACACAGGACATCGAATCTCTATGCTCGAGAGTTCCGAGAGTCTTCGACACCCTTGCACGGCAACTTAAACGGCAGCATCTTCGCTTCATCACATACCCCAGGGAGACGACTCCGTCGCCCGGTCCGTGAGTTCCGCACACTTGCGGCTGAGAAGGGATGTAATATGAAGTACTATCCTCAGCATTTTGGCATGGAGGTCTGTCCGAATCCCTAAAGGATGAGCTCGCGCACGGGAACGTCCCCACTGACCCTAGAGGATTTGATCAGTCTGTGTGGTCGAGTGGACCAGCGTCTGCAGGGAGTGCAGAAATGAACGTTCTCATTACCGTCAACGGGTTCCTCAAGGCATCTTGCTCATCGTTCATGGCTCCCTACTCCCCCCTTCCGTGGGATGCCCCGAACCACATTGGGTGGGAGGGGTGGTAACAAGCTGTCCTGCTGCCGAGAACAATGTCCGGCGCAATGCTGGTCTCTGCATGTACGTGGCAATTCGGGTCACAGATATTAGCCCAGTGTCCCCACAAGCCGGGAAACGCCAACTCCCAATGAAATCCGGAGAGTTTTGTTGGAATAACTGACACTTTCTCCCATCGTCAAAGACGTCCTTCCCACCAGGATAATGTTGCCAATAACACTGTCTGGAGAGGGGTTCATCACACTCAAGCACGGGCGTTCATTGATTCCGGTTCCGCAGGCAATTTCATCGATTGATACTTTTGCTAGACGAACAATATTCCATTTATCAGTAAGAACGCCAGTAGGTCTGGAGGCCATTGACGGTCCGACCTCTCTACAGCCGGCATTCATCACGCTCCAAGATGGTGCCTCTCCTACTGCAGTACAAATCGACGTTCATACGGAGATCATTACCCTCGATGTTATCCACACTCCCTCTGTTGAGCTGATTTGGGTCTTCCCTTGGCTTCACTCCAAATCCTCCTCGTTCGACTGCGGATCGGGAACCCTCCATGGGTGCGTCCTTGTGGCCAAGACATGTACCGGATTTTTTCCAGAAGATTGGTGGGTGTCTACCCTGCCAGAGAAGGTCGACTCCCTACCTTCTGTTTACTTGTAATTCCGTGATGTGTTTCGACAAAGCACGTTCCGAGGTTCTACCTCCTCCGCACCGCCTTCGACTGCCCATTGACCTACTACCCGGGGCACCTTTCCCAGAGGACGATCCTATCCCTCTCTCTCCCAGAGACTAAAGCCATGACCACTTCATTGCAGAGAATTTAAGAGGGGTTTCATCCGAAAGTCTCCTCCCATTCGGAGCAGGCTTCTTTTTTGTCAAAAGAGGACGGTTCTCTTCGTCCATGCATAGACTACCAGGTTTTGAATAACATCACTTGCAAGAACCGCTACCACGCTACCCTTGATACCGGAACTTTTTCGACCGTCTTCAGGGAGCAACTATCTTTTCATAAATGTATTTAAGAGGTCCCTACAATTAGTAAGGATACGTGATGGACAATGGAAGAACTGCTTTTAACACCCATGACGGCCACTATGAATACCTGGTCATGCCGTTCGGTCTGTGCAACCGCACCGCAGTTTTCCAGGATTTCGTCCAATGAGATTTATCGGAGCCTTCTTTAATACATTTCTTATCGTCTACCTGAATGACATCCTAATCTTTTCTAAATCCCCTCAAGACACATCAACACGTTCAACACGTGCTGTTACGCCTCCGGGAGAACCATCTCTTTGCGAAATTGGAGAAATGTCAGTTCCATCTCAAGTCTGTGGCTTTTTGGGATACGTTATCTCTGCCTGCGGATTCAATATGATCCAGAAAACTTAGGCTATTTTGACTGGCCCCGTCCGACCACTCTCAAGCCTGTGCACCGCTTTTTAGGTTTTGCAAACTATTATCGACTTTTCATTCGCAATTTTTCTTCTACGGTATCTCCCATCCTGCTCTCACGAAGAAGTGGTGCAGATCCTTCATCATGGTCTGAGGACCGCCATACGGGCATTTAATCTTCTGAAAAAGGCTTTTGTGTCTTGCCCCTATCCTCACCCACCCAGATCCTAAACTTCCATTTACCTTCGAGGTAATGCCTCTGACATCGGGGCTGGGGCTGTCTTATTCCCAGGATCTCTCCCTTAGCCAGACTACTACACCCCATGTGCCTTCTTCTCGAAGAAATTCTCATCCGCAAACGGAATTACGATGTCGTGAACCGGGAGCTTTTGGCTATCAAGTGGCATTAGAAGAGTGGAGACACTTCTTAGAGGGTACGGAGACACCTATAACCATACTCACCGACATAAGACCTCTTCTACCTAGAAGGGGCACGTCGTTTGAGCTCTCGACAAGCCCGCTGGGCACTATTTTTTTCACGATTCATTTTCTCATCTCCTTTATTCCTGGCTCCAAAAATCTAAAGGCAGAACGCTCTGTCTCGACAGTTCCTGGCAGAGGACAAGTCTGAAGAACAGCTAGAACGATTATTCCTCTAGATGTATTCGGTCCGCTAACTCCTTTATATTATGGACAAATTCGATCCGAGCAATCACAAGCTCCGATGGGACTCAAGTCCCGGAGGGAAAGACTCTACACGACACCCCCACCACCGCAAAGGTTTCTCGAGTGGGTGCCATCCTCTAAATCGGCAGGACATCCAGGGATCGGAAGAACCGGTCTTCTCCTTCCTTTACCCATCCTCCAGACCGGCCTTGACCATATTTCGGTGGATTTCATCGTAGAGCTCCCACCTCCAAAGGGTGAAATACTATTCTTGTGGTAATTGATCGTTTTTTCCAAACACGACGCACTTGTTCCCTTGAGGGGTCTTCCGAATTTCCTCAGCTTGCGGTGTTTTCGTTCAGGAAATTTTTCGTCTTCACGGGTAGTGCCCTGCAACATCGTCTCTGATCGGGGGTCCCAATTTGTGTCAAATTTTGGCGAGCTTTTTCCCGAAAATTGGATATTTCACTACAATTCTCCTCGGGATACCACCACAGACCAATGGGCAGACGGAGAGGGCCAACCAAACCTGGAACAATACCTCCGATGTTTTATAACCGATACACAGGATCACTGGGTGGATCTGCTTCCTTGGGCCGAGTTACTCTTAACCCCCTCCGCAAATGACTCCACTCAGGAATCTCCTTCTTCATAAATTGTAATTGGGCTTTCATCCTTCCCGTTTACCTTTCTCCTCCTCTCATCCTCAGGAGTACCAGCGGTTGACAAGCGTATCTCCCGGCTGAAAGACTTATGGGACTAGGATCCAGGAGAATTAAAGGTGGCCACAGGGAGACAGAAACTCCAGCAGATCGCCTTCGACGCCAGGTTCCGGAGTAACGCCCCAGGAGACAGGTTTGGCTTCTTCAGGAATATCCGCTAAAGGTTCCTACCATGAAGCTAGCACCCAAGTTCCTTGGTCCTTTCCCGTGGTTAGGAGGATTAATCCTGTGGCTTATCGCCTGCGCCTTCCACCCTCGATGAAGATACTTCAGTCTTCCATGTATCTTTGCTTAAACCAGCATTTCAGAGTCCTCGCTTTTCTAAGACTACGTCTCCTCCACTTCCTCTTCTGATCCAAGGTCAACAGGACTATGAGGTTCAGTATATCCTGGATTCTAGGATTTCCAAGGAGGAGTACAATACCTGGTCCACTGGAGGGGTTTCGGACCAGAGAACGTTCATGGATTCCCCACCGGGATCTTCACGCACCTCGACTCGTACAGGCTTTCCATCGTAAGAAATCCCTCCAAGCCATGTCATGGATGCCCGGAGGTCGCCCTGAAGGGGGCGTACTGTCATGACCTGTGAGTCATGCCGCCCTCTGCGGCTCCTCACTTACCCGCGGCTCCACCGGCTCTCCCGCTCCTCGTAGCGATCCTTCCTCCAGGACGCCGGTCGCCATCTTGCCTAATGCGCGCGCACGCAGCACCTTCCTTCTAGTGTCGGGTCTGGGCGTGTGTCCGGTCACGCGCCCATAAGGAATGACCACCGGGCGCCCACATAGAGGAGCGCCAGCCTCTTAAGGCATATCGCCCATTTGTAATCTGCAATCAAATGCATCCGTTCGTCTACTCCCTCCCCCAGGAGTTCCTCTGGACCTATCCCTGACTCAGTCTGCGCCCATTCACACACCTCACACCTTGCTACTCGGCCATTGACCCCTCTGCCTATATACCCTGCAGCTTCATTAACTCATCGCTGAGCATAGAACCAGTTGTTCCCATCACTCTCTGCCTCCCTAGTCCTGTCTTGTCCTGTCTTGTTTGGCAGTCTTCCTCTTCGTGTACCGAACCGGCTTCCGCTATGTCTACCGCACCTCTGGCATCCCGACTCGGCATACGGCAAAACGACTCTCCGCACCCTCTGGCATCCCGATCTCGGCAAACGGTAAACGATTACGTCCCTCTCTCTAACCCCGGACTTAGCAACAGCATCCTCTACCATCCGTACCTCTCCTGCCCCGATCCGGACTCCCAGAACCACTCTACTCTCAAGACGTGCCCCTCGTGGCGTGGGGTGGCGTTATATCCTATTCCACCTCACACCGCGGTCCCGTCTCGTGTGTGGTGAGCTCGTCCTGACAGACGTGCCATCCATCAGCAAAATTAAGCCCAATCCCTCTTCCATCTCTGGCATGAGGCAGAGGTCCCCACCCAGTGTCGTCTACCAGTGAAGAAGAGTTCACTGGTACTGTAGTTTATTGGAGACAAGAGTGGGTGGGAGGGATTATGGAGGTAGGAGTTGAGTTAAGGGAAGGAGAGTGGGATTTAAAATGGGTGGGTTACTTACAGCTTATTATTTTGTATAGTATATATTTATCTTTATAAATATCATTTAAAAAAACAACATAATGTTGAAATTGAAGTTTTTTAGAATAACAGTACAAAGTAATTATTATACAGTAACAAACAAACAACATATACACTATACATTAAAATCAAAACTTGTATAGCAATTACAAAATAAATATAACTCCAGCACCCCCCTTAACCAGTATTGACTACAGCATATTGGCATTAAAGTTGTAAACATTCATATTTTTCAAAGATATACAGTTATACACTGAACATAGTATTTCATTTTAACCTTTAAATTCAATTAAACGCAATTGCATCCAAGCAGTGCATCACTGTCTACAACTACAGACAGAAAGCAAAACATAAACAAACACAGCCAAGCAGCTACAGGAGTACCTGTTCCGAGATGCTTCCGGTACATCACCCCCAACCCTAAAGACCACCTAAACACCTAAAAAATGGATGTACCAGTCAGACTTGGGGTGCCATGGATGTGGGCCACCTCTGGCTGAAAATGTCCTACATTGGTTTTTAGTGTCAGTGCTACTATCCGGTTCAGTATCTACAGTATGTGGAATAGAGGTGTGTGCTTAAAATAACTGTCTGAGTTGCCATCTAGTACGAAACATGAATGGGCAAAAATGGGCATTATCATGTAGACTTGAATTCTTTACTCCAACTGATATTTTACCTGCGGTGCACATAAAGTAGTCAGTACTGTATAAGCGCATGTATAGCAATAAATGGGACACATGCATTCCACTGGATCATTAAATGCAATATCTCGATGTGTATGTGTACATTACGTGACTCGGTGGAATGCCCATGCATTCCACAGATCACATTCAGTGGCCTCGATTACAATTACATTCACAATTGTATGTGCACTTGGAACCATCCAGTGTTCACTTCTGGCATTGCAGCACAATTGCGATAATGCACATACTGTAGTTGCTGTGCACCAACCACACGTGAAATACAAACATCTAGTGCATTTACAAAAAGTTTTTATACACAAGTTAATTAGGAGGATAATGTCGCTTCATTGGTATATTGATTGGGTTTTAAAATACTTTAGAGTGTTTACAGAAGTAATTGTAATTTTATGAATATACAGTATGTGAATTGAATTATTCATGTTTATCTTGTATTGTATTGCTAGACATATATTTTTTTCAACTGCAAATTTATTTCAATTTGTATCACACTTAATTTTTGTTTTCCCAGTGCAGTCTACGGAGGCCCTTTATGTTTGTCTTTTCATTTTTTAAATTCATGCATGATTAAACCCATGTTGACAAGATAATAAATAGACATATCTGCAAACATTCTATACTTAAATGTATTCATTCTTGTTTTAAACAACCAAATCATGTCACTCAGCAACTTTTTGCTAGCAGTTTTCAGTTTGAAAATTATTGTGGTCTTTACAATTTACTGTGTGGGCCTCGGATCAACATACTTGCATAAATTACATTTAACTAGTGCACTGAAATATCAGAAACAATTGAGACTCAATTCAAAATGTTCTTAGCTATAGTAATTAAACTATAGGACACAAGTGCTGTAGAAGTACGTGATTATATACTGTAGCAGCATGTGTCATTGTGTATCTGTGCTGAGTTATTTTTTATATGCATTCTAATTTATTATCCACACAGCTACTTTTGGAGTTTATTCTTGAATAAATAGTGAATTTGCGATGCAGTCTATCATTTTGCAAAGAATAAGAATAATAAAAATATGCTTTTTTTTGAGCTTGTCATAAAACTATTGTTATCTTAACCATTCGCCTTAACTCATTTGGGAAATTTGGCATGGATACATCAACTCCGTTTAAGTTTCGTATCCTAAAAAAATGTTTTATGGGAGTTATTATCACAATTTTAAGTTGGTATTTACCAATATCATAGTAATCATTTACTGAGTAAGGAAAAAAGATAAACCGGCGCCTTACAAGTCCAATGAGTGACTCCCAGAGTCCAATATGGGGAGTGATGTCCAATAATGATTCAAATGATATCAACTGGTGAATATCCTCCGTGGACAGGTGAACATATGGAAATAAAACACAAGAGAATTATAGTGCAGTACAGTATGTCAGTGAATTACACACACACATGAACATAGCAAGAACATACAGCACAGACGCACAAGACCAACTGACAAACAATGGCAAGGCTAATTTAGTAAAAGCTAATTTAATAAAATATGAGACAACAAATAATAAGAGTAAGGAGGACTATGAGAGAACCAGGTCCGGAAGTTGTAAAATCGAAACCCTACTTACAAAACTCAGATTGCAAGTCAGCATTGATTGTTAGGAAATGGCATGATAACTCCTGCTATTCCTCTGCACCACCCACTTGAGCGACCTCCTGCAACTCCCTGCTTGCTCCGGATGAATTCACCGTCACTTGGGGCGGGTCCTGTGGATGCGTGCTTTCACATATCCTCCGTTCACAGTTGTAATCCGCCGCGTCACTCAAGCTCATCTCTCCTCAACAACTACAGCTTTAAAATGAAACTTCCCAACGCTTTTCGTGCCGATGCGCACTTCCTCAGGGTTGGTGGTGGTGCAACTGAAGTCATGGTATAAATACACAAGCCTGGAAATTGATTGGCTTGTCATACCTAATACTATTGCCACCATAATTGACATAGTTGTAATACCACCACAAATAGCCTTGCTAACATTTAAAACAACATGACACAATACATAAAACATAAACAATAAATATAAAATAAAGCATTGGATTTAAATAAACCCATGTGAAAAGATGCTCATTTTATATAAAAGCTTATTTATAAAAATGCCTTCAGTTCAAAGTCTATGTTCAGGCCAAATGGAGAAGAGGTTTTCAGTTCATAGATCCAGTATGCTTCACAGTTGGCCTGAATTACCTCAATAGCACAACATAACATCCTCTGGGTTTTTATCATGACACATGAGAATGATGTGAAACACTATGGGTGACCAGTCCCTTCTTAATGTTATAGATGTGCTCGTAAACTCTCCTCTGAAAGGTTCCTCCTGTTCTGCCTACATACTAAATGTGCTAAATGTATAGCGTGCTCTAACAGTCATAATGTTAAATCATTTAATCTCTTCTGTAACCTCTAGGTATATCCCATCAATTCGTTCATCAATTGTCAATCCGTGTTCGTAATATACTTACTGCAATGCCCTTGTGGCTTGCAGTATGTAGGCAAACAGGGGAACCTTTCAGAGGAGAGTTTAAAAAAGCACATCTATAACATAAGAAGGACTGGTCACCCATAGTGTTTCCCATCATTTTCTCATGTGTCATGATAAACCCCAGAGGATTGTTATGTTGTGCTATTGAGGTAGTTCAGGCCAACTGGAAGGTGGTATAAGATTGAACAAAAGCAGTATGCGTGAAGCATACTGGATCTATGAACTGAAAACACTTTCTCCATTTGGCCTGAACATAGACTTTGAACTGAAGGCATTTTATAAATAACTTATAAATGTAGCATCTTTTCACATGGGTTTTATTTAAATCCAATGCTTTATTTTATTATTTATTGTTTTATGTTTTTTTTTTTC